>OZ024744.1:51340485-51342985 GCA_964016885.1 Eledone cirrhosa | reverse complement strand
ACTACTACTACTACTACTACCTCCACTGCCGTCACCATTTCCAACGAAGCCTCTTTCACCACCACCACCACCACAATCACCACCACGACAGTCAACATTACCGCTACCACGGTCACCCCAACTACTATTACTACTATCACCACTACCATCACCGCCGCCTCCGCCGCCGCTGCTGCTGCTACCACCACCACCACTACTACTACTACTCTTATTGCCTCCACCATTCTTCACCATCCCCACCATCATCACAATTACTACTACTACCACCACTACTACTACTACTGCTGCTGCTACTACTACTACTACTACTACTACTACTACTACTACCACCACCACCGTCAAGTGAACAAACAACACTGCCACTGCGGACGTAGGATTGTTTATTTGTGGATCTAAAAGCATACAGAGCTCAAAAAAGGGGGTTGTAGCCCTAGCCAACCACGGAGAGCGAAATAACAAGCAGCTACCTGAGGATTTTACGAAATACCACTACTACTACAACTAATAATAATAATAATATTAATAATATTAATGCTAATATTTATAATAAATACTACGGCCGTTATCACCACCGCCGCCGCCGCCATCAAAACAACAATAACAACGGCAACAAACAGTCGGAGCAATATCAATATCAACATCAACATCAACAATAACAACAACAACCATAATAACGACGACAACAATAACAGCAATTATCATCATCACCACTACTACCGATATCACGGAACGAACTCGCTGCTGCTATCATTGCAGCCGTAAGATTTTATTTTTGTTTATTTAATATTCTTTTATTATTAATATTAATTATTATAGAAATCATTATCATTATTATTATTAATATTAATTGTTGTTGCTGTTGTTGTTTTTGTTTTTGTTGGTGAAAACGCACAGAGATAAGAAATTCGAAACGGGTTTCTCTCACTCACACTCTCTGTCTCTCTCACTCTCACTCTCACTCATTGTTATACTCACACACTCACTCACACTCTATGTGCCAGCCATTTGTGGTGGACCCTATTACAGTAAACAGAAACCAAAAAGGGGATTTTACCCTTACCAGCTGTTGAGAGTACGCTCTGGAGTTTACTATTGCTTATCAACAAAACACGTTACCACCACGGCCGCCGCCGGAAAGTGTTTCTTTTTCGGATTTTTTTCTTCTTTTTTTTTTCTTCTTCAAGATTTTATTTATTGCTACAAATTATATACTTGAAAGGGGTGTTAAGCACCCTTACGAAAAAAAAAAGTAATAATAATAATAATAACTATCTGTGGACCTTACTTACAGTGAAGAAATTTAATAGGGCTTGCCCTTGATTTTGAACGCGCGTACTGGAGATTACCAAAGGATTTATACATACTCACAACAACCGAATACGCGGCTGCTACAGCCGTAAGGTTTGTTCGTTTGTTTGTTTGTTTTTATTGATTTGTTTGTGAAACACTAACTTTCTCTAAGGTGATCTCTGCTTTAAGGCAGAGAGTTACGAAATCGTACTGGAGGTTACCCAAGGTTTACACCACCAACAGCCCAGCATGTTGTCTGCAAAGACACCTTACGATGCTGTCAGCTCAAACAATTACGCCATGACTACGATGCCCGGCATGAATAGCATGGGCAACGTAGGGTCGATGAATATGACCAACATGGCGTACTCCCATCAACCCATGACCAACATGACCAGCATGAATCCCTCTCTCAGTGGAATGAGTATGAGCGGCATGGGGATGCACGCATCGATGGGAGCAATGAATTCGATGAACGGTATGGGTGTCGGGTCTATGACACCGGTCAACGGCGTAGGGGTAGGCTCCATGGGAGTCGGTTCGATGAACGCTGTCAACGGAGTTGGGGTCGGATCGATGCGTGGAGTCGAGCTGAATATGAACAGCATGAATCGAGCCCAAGCGATGCGAGCCCGTGACAAGACGTACCGACGCAGTTACACCCATGCTAAACCTCCCTATTCTTATATCTCCCTCATTACAATGGCGATCCAACAGTCCCCCCAGAAAATGTCCACCCTCAGCGAGATCTACCAGTTCATCATGGACCTCTTCCCGTTCTACAGACAGAACCAGCAGCGCTGGCAGAACTCGATCCGGCATAGCCTGTCATTCAACGATTGCTTCGTCAAAGTGCCTCGGACGCCAGATCGTCCGGGAAAGGGCAGCTACTGGACCCTACACCCCGACTCGGGAAACATGTTTGAGAATGGGTGTTATTTGAGGAGACAGAAACGATTTAAATGTCCTAAGAAGGAAGCCATGAGACAAGCGGCGCGTTCTGCAGCGGTGACCGGAGGTGGGTCGGCTGGTGGATCAGGGGGAGGATCAGGACCCAGCCAGCAGGGGTCACCCGATCCTTCTCTCAACGATGACAGCCCCATTTCCGACTCGCCCGGTCGCCAGGGAGACCTACATGTACAACCGAAAAGCGAGATATCGCCCGCATCCGCCGTTGCTCCGGTATCTCTAAACGCGTTCCAACAGCAAC
>OZ024744.1:51261548-51319048 GCA_964016885.1 Eledone cirrhosa | reverse complement strand
TGTGTGTGTGTGTGTGTGTGTGTGTGTGTGTGTGTGTGTGTGTGTGTGTGTGTGTGTGTGTGTGTGTGTGTGTGTGTGTGTGTGCGTGTGTGTGTTATAACGTAACATTTATGATATGAATAAACACAAAAACAATATATGTAAGTATCTATGCATACATACATTCATACACACTTACATACATACATATATACATACATATATACATATATACATACATACATGGTGGCTGCCAACTCGTTTTCGAGTACGGCCACTACTTTATATCCATGTAGGAGAACCCCTACCGATGCGCTGAACGAGTGTGACTTTTTAGTCCAGCCAGCGACTTGAAAACTCTGGTACAAACACTACACTTGTGACAATTACTGACACATAGTGCTGGGCCCATGGTACCATGTGACGACAAGTGCAGAGAGATCTCCAGATATAAAGCAATGCCTGTGCCGTGAAGCTTTTATAGTGAGCAAAGGCACTGCACAAAGCCAGTCCCACTCTCTTAACCAAGATGATATTTACCAAAAAGAAGAACAAGTCAACATCATTGGATACCATCAGGGTTGCAGGTGTTATATCAGAGTTTTCCTTCTCCTAGAATTCTGCCTTGACAAAGGCTAAGGGGTCATCTCTCCCTACATACATACATACATACATACATACATACATACATACATGCATGCATATATATATATACTGTATATATATGCATGTATGCATATATATATATATACATACATGCATATATATATATATAGAAAGAGAGAGAGATAGATAGAGAGAGAGAGGGAGAGAGAGAGAGAGACAGACAAACAGACATATAGATAGATAGATAGATAGATTGATAGATAACATGTTTAATATAGCTTCTGCAGGACAGGAACTGTTTCATTCAAAAGAAATCATATATATATATATATATCAAAATATATATATATTCAAAATATTAATAAATATAGACATTCATGTGATCAAATATATATTATTATACATATTTCATAGATACTGAGCTACTTCAACAGTACGTCCTCATCAGATAAAATAACTTGATGCCTGACATCCCTTGACTATGTTGATGGTTATAATTTAGTGATGAATTCATTGAACCTTGTTAAACATTTAATTATATATATATATATATATGTATATATATATATATATATATATATATATATATATATATATATATATATATATATATATATATATATATATATATATACATATACATATATATATATATATATATATATATATATATATATATATATATATATATATATATATATATATATATATATATATATATACATATATATATATATATATTTATATGTGTGTGTGTGAGTGTGTGTAATGTTTCTAAGTTTACTCCCTTTTACGACCGACTCTGAATCTCACGTTTTACCATTTCCTAAATATTCATTTGCTAAAAATTAGGTTATTAAACATTCTCTATTCTAATTAGTTTCATATATTAGACACACCAATTATATTTGTTGTGTCTAACATATTTGCCCTCTATTCTGTGTTATGAAGAAATTATTTCCAGTTGTGTGATCGGCGGCGACTCGCGAAACTCACTCAGAATATATCAACTGTGTGTATTCTCAGTAATGTAATATACTCACACATACAATATATATATATATATATATACATATATAAATCACATGAATCAAAGTTCTGTTCTAACCATTTATTAGCTTACAATTGTTTCGTCCAAACCGAGGTTTGGAGTCTTCGGAGCAATCCTTCAATGATTGCCCACATACATGACCCCCCCCCCCCACCTCTAACACAAGAGACACACAGAAACATATGTATACATCGATGCACAGTGGGTTTAGGTTGCCATGCAAGGATGTTGTGGTGGATGTCGCCCCACTGTGCATAGATGTATACATATGTTTCTGTGTGTCTCTTGTGTTGGATGGGGGGTCATGTATGTGGGCAGTCATTGAAGGATTGCTCCGAAGACTCCAAACCTCGGTTTGGACGAAACAATTGTAAGCTAATAAATGGTTTGAACAGAACTTTGATTCATGTGATTTCTATATAACTGCTCTGTAGAACAACTGATGTTATTACATTGAGCTATTTATCTTACTGGTAATAAGGTAGTAATAAATTACTGTCTTTCACTGTTTAGGGTTTAAAATATATATAACTATAAAAAGTTTTAGTATATACATAACCATAAATAGTATCCTTAATACTATATATATATATATATATATATATATATATATATATATATATACATTATATATATATATATATATATATATATATATAATATATATACATTATATATACAATATATATACAATATATATACAATATATATATAATATATATTGCCTTCTATCTTTACACACGGCACTAGACAAGATTGTTCCTTATCATACACTCTCATCCGGGAGCAGTTCTGTATGGCGCCAGTTTGTGATTTGAACTCGGGAATTTTATATTCTCCGAGTGAGAAGAACCCTCTGACGAAAGTCTTCTTCTCGATGGAGGTCCGCATGGATTATCCATTTATTGTATACGCAGATACATATATGCATACAGACGTACAGTAGCATGTATATATATATATATATACATGCATACATATATATATGTACGTATGGGTTTACTGAACATTTATTATAATGTTTCGGTTTGTTTGTAAACAAACAGCCCGAATTACGCCGTACAGTGCTCGGCAAGCATCACACACACATATATATATATATATATATATATATATATATATATATATGGGATAACAAGTTATCGTTATAGGTAATCCAGTTAGAGGTTGTGAGTACTCTGAGGTAAATACTGTATTGAAGGGCGAGTGACGCAACTTCGAGTGATTAGCGGCCTTTACACTCACCTGATCAATGAAAATGAAACAATTGTTAATACTAGAAATAAAGCCCTTTGTTGTTCAGCCGACCATGTTATTCTTCAATCAATCTTTCACTATATATATATATATATATATATATATATATATATATATATATATATATATATATATATACTTAATTTTATCTGGACCGGCAATCGCTCTGTATAATCAGCTCCTGATTATTACTGGAATTCTATAAGAATCCAGCTTCTATCATTTTCGGCTCTGATGATTGCCAAGCAGCATGAAACAGACTGTTAGCTTCTCTGCCTTCTTTCGCCGAAAAGAAGCAAGTGACATAGTCACTACTTTAAAATGATAGCGTAAGGTCTTCAAAATGTTTTTAATTAAACATACTGTATATTGCCAAATATACTATACATACATTCATGTATACATCGCTATTTCAGAGCACCAATACTAATATATGTATACTATATATATATATATATATATATATATATATATATATATATATATATATATATATATATATATATATATATATATATATTAGAAAGTGAGGTTTTTTTACAAAATGAAAAATAACCGAGGTGTCCTACACGAATGAAAGTATAAAGAAAAAAAGATGAAATCGAAAATGCAACTGGAGTCTTATTTTTTTTTAAATATATATATGTATTTGGTTCCTTTACCGGTTTCGCAATTCGTTTGCTTTTCAAAAGTAGAGTTGAGATGGAGGGTCTGTGGTTTTTCTAAAAGTTGCATTTTCGATTTCATCTTTTTTTCATCTTTTTTTTCATCTTTTTCTATATATATATATATATATACATATATATAAAGAGAGAGAGAGAATGGGGGGGGGGTTTGCAGTTTTTATAGACGTTTCAGTATTTGCTGATATTAGAATACCTTGTATATTATCTATAATGCATATATACATAGTTACAAACACACATACATACATATATATATGTATATATATATATATTACATACATATTTATATATATATATTTATATATATATAAATATATATATATATTCATATATAAATATGCATGTAATATATATACATATATATATGTATGTATGTATATATATATATATACATATATATATATGTATATATATGTGTGTGTGTGTGTTTATATATGTGTGTGTCTGTCTGTGTATGTGTATGTGCATGTAGAGTGTACGCACAATCGTTTATTGATATACACTCATACTACGTGTTTATTAAAATAGACATTATATTATGATAAGCCATTATAATATATAATATAAGGTAATATAATTTTTTTTCACATTTTATAATATTATATTCGATTATGATAAAATAGATTTCATTATATTCTGTCAAATAGTATAACATTTTAGAAATATAATATATGTTATGCTACATTATATTATATTATATTATATTATATTATATTATATTATATTATATTATAATATATTATATTATTTTATGTTATAGTATGGCCTTGTGCCAAACGTAGAAACAATTATATTATATTACATTACATTACATTACATTATATTATATTATATTATATTATATTATATTATATTATATTATATTACATTACATCATATTATATTATATTATATTATATTATATTATATTATATTATATTATATTATATTATATTATATTATATTATATTATATTATATTACATTATATTACATTATATTATATTGTATTATATTATATTATATTATATTACATTACATCATATTATATATTATATTATATTATATTATATCATGACGGTGGATGGCAGAATCGGTAGAGGGTTGGACGCCATGCTATCCAGCATAGTTACGTCCCTTTACGATCTGAGTTCAAATCCCGCCGAGGTTGACTTTGCCTTTCATCCTTACGAGGTCGATAAACTAAAGTACCAGTAATGCTCTGGGTATTTGCTGGCCTTGTGCCTAAAATAGAAACAATTATATTATATTATATTATATTATAATATATTATATTGTATTATATTACCTTACATTATATTATATTATAGAGGGTCGGACGCCATGCTTTGACGCATAGAGTTACGGCCCTTGCCATTCTGAGTTCAAATCCCGCCGAGGTTAACTTTGCCTTTCTTCTTTACGGGGTCGATAAAATAAAGACCAGTAATGTACTGGTTGAGGTAATTTCTGGCCTTGTGCCAAAAGGTAGAAACAATTATATTATATTATATTATATTACATACATTACATTATATTATATTATATTATATTATATTATATTACATTACATTACATTATATTATATTATATTATATTATATTACATTATATTATATTATATTATATTATGTTATATTATATTATATTATATTATATTATATTATATTATATTATATTATATTATATTATATATTATATTACATTACATCATATTATATTATATTATATTATATATTATATTATATTATATTATATTATATTATATTATATTATGTTACATTACATCATATTATATTATATTATATAATAATATATTATATTATATTATAGTACATTACATTATATTATATTATATTATATTATATTATATTATAATATTATATTATATTATATTATATTATATTATATTATATTACATTACATCATATTATATTATATACCGCCGAGGTTATCTTTGCCTTTCATCCTTACGAGATCGATAAAATAAAGTACCAGTAATGTACTGGATAATTGCTGGCCTTGTGCCTAAAGTAGAAACTATTATATTATATTATATTATATTATATTACATTATATTATATTATAGAGGGTCGGACGCCATGCTTTGACGCATAGAGTTACGGCCCTTGCCATTCTGAGTTCGAATCCCGCCGAGGTTAACTTTGCCTTTCTTCCTTACGGGGTCAATAAAATAAAGTACCAGTAATGTACTGGGTAAGTTAATTTCTGGCCTTTTGCCAAAAAGTAGAAACAATTATATTATATTATATTATATTATATTATAATATATATTATATAATATTACATTATATTATATTGTATCTGAGTTCAAATCCCACCGAGGTTAACTTTGCCTTTCATCCTTACGGGGTTGATAAAATAAAGTACCAGTAATGTACTGGGTAATTGCTGGCCTTGTGCCAATAGTAGAAACAATTATATTACATATATTATATTATATTACATAAATTATATCATTTAAAGTAGATAGGCAGTATCGGTAGAGGGTCAGACGCGATGCTTTCTAGCATAGTTATGCCCCTTTATGATCTGAGTTCAAATCCCGCCGAGGTTAACTTTGCCTTTCATCCTTACGGGGTCGATAAAATAAAGTACCAGTAATGCACTGGGCAATTGCTGGCCTTATGCCAAAAGTAGAAACAATTATATGATACAAGTAGAAAAACCACCCGAAGGGTGGTTTTTCTGCTAGTATAATATAATATTATATTACAATATATTATATTATATTATATTATATTATATTGGAATATATTGTAGTCGGCGAATTGTCCCAGTCAGATAGAATGATTTACAATATTCTTTCCGAATCTCTGCTCTCTGAGTTCAAATCCCGCTGAGGTCAACTTTGCCTTTCATCCATTCGAAGTTGATAAAAAGAAAAGTACCAGTCTAATTCTGGGATTGATTCTTCCTCTATATCTCTTTCTCACTTCCATTCTCTCACTCTCAATCATTCTCTAGAAGAAATCTGGTGTATTCAAATCTGGAAAGGAGATGATCTACGCCAGGTTTTAAAATGGCCAAGAAGTGCCGAATGTCACTAGGGCGCTCATACGACTCCAACAGGAGTTATGGCTTAAGTAAAGTCATATATTATGTTATGAGTTAAAGGTTACAATTTGAGAGGTTCATTTGGCTGGAGCCTCTCTCTCTCTCTCTCTCTCTCTCTCTCTCTCTCTCTCTCTCTCTCTCTCTCTCTCTCTCTCTCTCTCTCTCTCTCTCTCTCTCTCTCTCTCTCTCTCTCTTTCTCTGTTTCGGTTTTTTCATGAGGCGTTGAATGACTGGGAGTACAAGATTCCTCGTTTGAATGGACGCCAGTAAGTCTGAAGGCTAACAAAGCTGCTGCTACTGCTGTTGCTGTTACTGCTGCTACTGCTGCTGCTTCTGGTACTTATCTTTAACTGAGTTGACGGAAGCGTGCGTCGGGAAATGAAATTGGCGCAATACGCCGTCGCGCCATGTAATCGAACCCACAACCTTAATATCACACTCTTCTGTATATAAATTATATCAATCATACTATATTATATTGTGGTATATCATATTGCTCAACTCTACTTCACAATATATGTATAGCAATATTATAGAGACATATATATATACCTTGTACATATCCTGTACTACAGAATATATATATATATTTTTATATATATATATATATATATATATATGTGTGTGTGTGTGTGTGTGTGTGTGTGTGTGTGTGTGTAGATAAATCTACCAAAATATACGGTAGTGTCCAATCCGTATGAAGAACTCAATGTAATCCAAATATCATGAAAAGAGAAGATGCATTCAAAAATGTTCGATGAAAATCATAGGAAAACAGAGTCAAGATACGAGTGTAGGTTATGCTCCCAGGTACTTTTTGAAATCATGAAATCTAAGGATATCCTATTAAATAAGCGACAGGAATTAATTATATCTTGCAATCATAGAATTAGAAGAACCTTCAAATATTATAAACCTAATTAATATACACCTTACACTTATATTTTACATATTGTTATAATTAGTTTTTTTTAATTTAGTTAACCTATAATTAGTTCTTTACTACAGAGAACTTCATAATTTTATTTCCCTCTTACAGCTCCCTTTTCCTAAAATTAATACCTAAAAGTATACCTATAAATTAATTTAATTTCCTGTTATGAATCTAGATTCCTTGTAGTTTATATAAGATTGGTATTTCTCACTACTACCCTTATCCCAAAATTTTACTTTCCTTCGTTTTTAACAACACTCTTTAATAACATCTAATTCTTATTTATCACATTCATATGAATTAATATAAATTTATCCCTATAAGTATACCTATCAGTTAATTTAATTTCTTGTTATAGATCTAGATTCCTTGTGGTTTAAATACGATTGGTATTTCTCACTAATATCCTTACCCTGAAATTTTATTTTCCTTCGTTTTTAACATTATTCTTTAATAACATCAAATTTTCGTGTACTCTTCACTGGCTTGACCTCTTTTCATCCCCAAAGTATTATTTTCATTCAAAACATAAGTCTGCACTCCTCTACCCCTAAATTAAATTTCTACTACCACTATTCTATCAACTTGACCTCTAACTACTTTTCTATTGGTCAATTCAAAACCTGTTCCCAAACAGACCTTTTATATTAAATTTTTGTTAGGTTTTTTCAATAAACAAATCTCATCATTTCTGTAAACAAATCTCATCAAATCTCATCACATGTATATGTGAAGGTATGTATATTTCCTCTGATAATTTGTAATAATTTTACATAGATCTATATGATACCAACACACATATACATCCTAGAAACGATCGCAACATGATGAATTTTTTAATATAAAGAACTTGTTCTTTGTTTTTATTTCATTGTTTTTATTAATTTATATAAATATATATATATATATATATATATATATATATATATATATATATGTAGAAGTTCTATTTAAATTGTTGGGATACAACAAGCAAATATTTTTATAACTGATATAAAGCACTCAACAAATTATTGGAGTAAAAATACGATATATTAACAAATGGAAACTATATTTATAAAACCATATTTATTTCATTATACATATTTCAAGGACACCAAGTTAAATTATGGTGTGCTTTCATGAGATAAAATATAATATAGATCAGTTTTATAAATAAATATTGACATACCCTTAAAGAATGCGACTATCCGGGAGCTTCCAACAGAAATGGTCGCATTCTTTAAGGGTATGTCAATATTTATTTATAAAACGGATCTATATTATATTTTATCTGATGAAAGCACACCATAATTTAACTTGGTGTCCTTGAAATATGTATAATGAAATAAATATGGTTTTATAAATATAGTTTCCATTTGTTAATATATCGTATATATATATATATATATATATATAGTTCAAGGAAAAGACAAATCAGAGATACTAAAAGTCTTATAAATTTCACCGCTTTATATGGTGTTGTGCGAAAGTACGATGCCCCCTGGGTAGAATGGGCTGGACCACTACATATAAATAGTAGCGGCCCTAAAATGATATAGTATAATATAATACAATATAATATAATATATTATAATATAATATAATATAGTATAATATTTTTTTATTTTATGTTATATTATATTATATTATATTATAAGTATTATATTATATTATATTTACGTCCCTTTACGATCTGAGTTCAAATCCCGCCGAGGTTAACTTTGCCTTTCATCCTTACGGGATCGATAAAATAAAGTACCAGTAATGTACTGGGTAAATACCCAGTACATTACTGGTATTTGTGCCAAAAGTAGAAACAATTATATTATATTATGTTATATTATATTATACTATACAATATTATATTATATTATATTATATTATACTATACTGTACTATACTATACTATACTATAATATAGTATAATATAATATATTATAATATATTATATAATCTAATATAGTATAATGTAAATACAATTTAATATAATGTAACAGTATAATGTTATATATAATATAATATAATACAACATAGTATAATACAATATAATATAATATATACAATATAATATAATGCAATATAACATAATATGATACAATATGATATAATATAATACAGTTTACATTGGCAGCAAATACGTAATGTCGTTAAAATATCGTTAAATTCCACACAAAGTTCAAATTCCACCGTACTGAACTTTGCCAAATTTTAACATTTGATTTTCTTTGCGCTATATTATATATCGTGTATGTATAGTTTGTATGCAGAACAAATACAATGTATATATAATGTATATAAAGTGTATATATAATTTATATGTAGTGTTTAGATCATTTATCTATGAATTGCTATGGCACTGGTACCAAGCTGTATCTGTATTTGCCTTTCTCTTGGTCAACATCAGTGTCGTGGTGAGGAGAGCATGACATCCATGGATCACTGAAGGTTGTCCATAAGAACACCTCGCCTAATCTTGGTCCTTGGAGGGGAACTTTCCTGGAACAAATCTATACTCTCAAGAGACATACGAACATCGCGGATGTTAAAGCAACCCTTATCCAACGAAACAAGCAATGAGAGGTAAGATTAAAGTTCTGATTTTCAGCTAATTTTATCAAAGATGGATGAAAGAAGGCATATTTTCGGGACAGAAAAAGGTGGTGGGTTGTTTTCGAACTTCAATCTCCTTGTCTTTTCCCTAATTCAGGAGATTTAAGTGCATGTTTATTTATTTATTTTTTTAAATATATCTCGGAGAAAAAACCCAAAATATTTGAAGTCATAAATGTTGTGTCAGAGTGCTCTAACACTTAGTATTGCTATTTTTAGAAGGTATCTTTGCCTAATTTTACAGATAATCTGTCGAAGGTTTTACAGTATTGTGTTTGTATTAATCCAAACATTCTTTAACTACCATAACGTCTTTAGTTCAATAGTTAGCAACATTCACATGCGCTGGTATTATTATTTTCTCGAACGTACCTTTGTCCGGCTTCAGAGGTAGTGTCGCAATGTTTTTACACAAATGGCTGTGAAAATTAGGTGATAGACATTATGATAGTGGTGGATTGGCAATATCGGTAGAGCGTCGGACAGCATGCTTTGTGGCATATATTTACGTCCCTTTCCATTGTAAATTCAAATCCTGCAGAGGTTAGCTTTGCCGTTCATCTTTACGGGGGTCGGTAAAACAGTACCAGTAACGCACTGGGGTCGATTTAATCGATTGTCCCTTCCCCAAAAAATTGTTGGCTTTGTGTCTAAATCAGAAATCATTATGAAAATGAATTTATTAACAGTGGACATCCACTCCGATAGTAACTTTATTTTCTAGAACGTACATATGGCCATCTTTATGGGTAATCTATCAATCTATCCATTATAGGAATAGTATATGTACCAGCCCAGTTGTCGTAATAACAAATACGATCTTTAGCTGCCATGATGTCTTAATTTCAACATCTAGGCCAGTGGAATTCCATAGATCCTGTTATTTTCTTTAAATTATTATACCCAGTTGGTATTGACATGCCGATTATCAATAGACCATTATTGTCATTCAGGACTTGAAAATGACGTCACGTTTACTATATGTTATTTGATGGTTTGTTTGTGTATCTCAAATTCCATAATATTTTCACATTATTATTTTTTCTATGACAAGTCAAAGTTCAGATATGTAGCAGAGAGAGGGAGAGAAACTCTTTCTCTAAATAGTTGTAACGATGTATGTAGATCATCTATGTTACGTTATCGTGTCATTATTTCATGAGATCGGTGGATTGGCAGTATCGGTAGAGGGTCGGACGCCATGCTTTGCAACATAGAGTTACGGCCCTTTATGGTCTAAGTTCAAATCCCGCCGAGGTTAACTATGCCTTTCATCCTTCTTGGCTCGATAAAATAAAGTACCAGTCACGCACTTGGGTCGATTTAATAGAGTTTCCCCTCCTCCAAAATTGCTGGCCTTGTGTCTATATAAGAAATCATTATGAAACTGCGGTGGATTGGCAGTATCGGTAGAGAGTCGGACGCCATTCTTTCCAACATAGTTACGTCCCTTTACGATCTGAGTTCAAATCCCGCCGAGGTTAACTTTGCCTTTCATCCTTACGGGGTCGATAAAATAAAGTACCAGTAATGCACTGGGTAATTGCTGGCCTTGTGCCTAAAGTAGAAACAATTATTAATATTATTAATAAGGGCGGTAGATTGGCAGTATCGGTAGAGGGTCGGACGCCATGCTTCAGCAAAGAGTTACGTCCCTTTATAGTCTGAGTTCAAATCCCGCCGATGTTAACTTTGCCTTTCATCTTTACGGGGTCGATAAAATAAAGTACCAGTAATACACTGGGATAATAGTGGCCTTGTGCCAAAAGGAGAATCAATTTTTTCATGAGATGGTGGTAGTTGTAGTGGTGGTGGTGTTTGGTCGTGAGTAAAATTGAATTTAGGGAGAGCTTGTCCATTTTAATCTGTGTACGAGGTGTTGTGTACTGTGTGTGTGTAGATTGATATGTGTATGTATGTATGTATGTATGTATGTATGTATGTATGTATGTATGTATGTTTGTTTGAATGTATGTATATATGTATGTCTGTATATATATATATATGTGTGTGGGTGTATATATAAGTGTTTTAGTATTTGGAAGAGGATATGTGTGTATGAGTATGTGTGTGTGTGTACGCATATTTTTGTCCGAATGCCCGATGAGGGACCTGTTTGGAACAGCCTCCTCCACAATACAGTGTTGGCCATAACTGGACCCCAAAACCAATGGTTGCACATATATGTTAACTGTATGAAACTATATTTATACTATATATATTTATTTAGGTTTGTTGGTTTACCACTGGATAGAACTGGTCATTCCGTATGGTCAACCTCAATGTAATATTATGGAGAGCACTCAACGTAATGCAACTCACCCGTCTTCGTTTGTGTATTTGGTGGTGCGAGTACGGAGTTAATCATTATAAAATAACAGGAGACTGGACTGGTGTAATTCCTTAAAAGGTTTATTATACTATGATCATTTCAATGACCGGGTTCAGTATGAATCCGGTGACATCATCAGGTATTCGAAATATAACACAGGAATATAACAGATAAAATCCATGGGGCTTAAAATCAGAGACATTTATACTATATATATATATATATATATATATGAGTGTGTGTGTGTGTAAGTAAACAATGTGTGTGTGTGTGTATATATATATATATATATCTAAGGCGGGTAAAATTCCCGAGATCCATGGACGAGTTCTCTCCAGCGGTCTCTGTCCCTCATGATCGCTGCCATGTACTGCGTCTCCAAAAGTATGGGTCTGAGACTTGGACACTGACCAAGAAACTCACTCAGATGGTGGATGGGTGCTACACGAGAATGCTGAGGATGGCTCTGAACATTAATCAGTATACACTGAGGATGAAAAACTCAGAGCTGTATGGGAGCATCCCAAAAGTCAGCTCAAAAGTGACACAGAGGAGACTGAAGTTAGCTGGACATGCTCACCGACATCCAGAGTTGACATTGCACTCAGTGCTCCTTTGGGAGCCCCTACATGGACACACAAGAAGTGGAAGACCAAGGTTAACGTATGTTGATATATATATATATATATATATATATATATATATATATATATATATATATATATATGTATATATACGTATATATATGTCTGCGTATATATATATGTGTGTGTGTGTTATAATGATATGATATTTCGATGAGGAAACATTTATATCGAAATATAATATCGTTTGTTAATTGGACGTTTTATATTTAGTAAATTGTAATTATGTTAAAACGTTTTTCTACCTATCAATTTCTCATTATATGTATACTCACATATGCACACACAAATATATATATAGATAGATACATATGTCTGTTTCTGTGTGTACATGCGTGTGTGTGTGCATGCGTGTGTGTGTGTGTGCGTGCGTATCTGCGTGCCTGCGTGTGTGTATTATATTATATATATATATATATATGCATATTGTTATACTTTGGGAGGGTCATGATGCCAATAAAAAGACGCCAACTTGTTGGATCTCACTTCATTTTATTATAAATTTCCAGTTGCTTGATTGGTTCAATAACCGGATGGTCATTTAAATATTATCAAAGCTCTTTCGTCTGACATTCTGTAACCTCCTCAGTGACTAGGTTTTTATTTGGTGTCCCTCCTTTGTTCTGTCCAACACCATCTTGCTTTGTGTGCTGTGTGTTCTGCGCTTAGTTTGCGCATGCGTTATATCCGGGTGTGTGTGGTTTTATTGGCAGCAGGACCTTCCCAATGTATAACAATATCTGTTTCAACACACGTTTTCAGATAAGAAATCTTGCAAAACAAATTAAAAAACGAAATATATATATATATATATATTTGTGTGTGTATGTGTGTGGTGTGTGTGTATGTGTGTGTGCATGTGTGTGTGTGTATCCCGGGTTCGGTCGAGGGTAACCACAGTAAGTAAGGTACTTAATACATAGCAGAGTATAATTATTTAATATAGAAATGGCTTCTACAGGACTAGAACTGTTTTATTTGTATGAAACAGTTCTAGTCCTTTAGAAGCCATTTATATATTAAATATATATAATATATATAGATATATATATAGGTGTGTGGCTGAGTGGTTAGAGAATTGGATTCACAATCGTGAGGTTGTGAGTTCGGTTCCTGAACCGGGCGATGCGTTATGTCCTTGAGCAAGACACTTTATTTCACGTTGTTCCTTCTACCTGGAGTTGCGACCGATAGATAGTTTCCTCGGTACGATTTGACGAAAGTCGATCGACTGTCGATATATATATATATATATTGATAAATATGTAAATTGATAGATTGGTAGATAAATGCACACATGTGTTAATAGATGTATGCAGATATAGATATATATATATATATATATATATACGTATGTAATATATATATATATATATGTGTGTGTGTGTGGGAATGATGGATGTGTGTGTATATGTATCTGTGTACACGTGTGTGTGTACACGTGTGTGTGTACACGTTTCTCTTGAAGTTGTAATGGAATTAATACGGTTATCTTTTCAAACGTGTATTCACAGTTTCTCTTCACAGTTCATATATAACCATTAAACCCGTTCATATAGCCATCATCGTTTAATCGCTATTCTGCTATTGAACAGAATACGACTTGTTGCTGCTTGCTTCGTTATTTCTATTTCTAGAAACATCCAACTATTATTTGTTTGTTTATCCTTGTCACAAATGTCACAAATGGAACACAGCAATATCCAGTCAGCATTATAAAACACCATTCTGTTAGAAAATGTACGAAACAGAAAAATCTATATTATAATATTAATTGATATTGATGTGTGCATATATATGTGTGTATGTGTGTGTGCGTGTGTATGTGCGTATGTGTGTATGTATGTATGTGTGTGTGCGTGTGTGTGTGTGTAAACTCATACAGACACATATACACTCACACACATAGATGTGGGTACAAACGAAAGGAAGAAAAAAACAATCAATACAACGTGGAAGCTAAAAGTCGAACGGTTAATATAAATACTATATATATACTATATATATGTATATATACTAATATACTATATATATATATTATATATATATATATAATATATAGTATTTATATATATGATATATAATATACACATATATATATGTATATTTGTGTGTGTGTGTGTGTGTGTGTATAACTCGATCTGTCTGTCTGAAGTGTGAACCCGTAGGTGGATGTTACTCCCTCGGTCCCTGCGGGGAACAAAATTGCAGCAGCGGAGTTTTAATTAATGTACTGGATGTTTTTTGTTGTTTTGTTGTTGTTGTTGTTGTTGTTGTTGTTGCTGCTGCTTTGTTGTTGTTGTTTTTTTTTTGTTTTTTTTTTTGTTGTTTTTTCTTGTTTTTTTTTTTTATCTTTTTGGAGAGGATCCGTCTGCCTAGAATATAAACAGGTAAAAGAGTAAACTATTAAAACGCCAGCGTTTAAAACAAAGAAGTAAAAAAAGTGGAAATCCAAGTCGCGTGATTGACGAAATATATATACGAAAATGTGTATAATGCGTGTACTGTGGACATTTTTCTACCGAATTAAATGAGAGGGGGAAAAGAGATTTGATGTTTCGGGTGGAAATGTTTATCAAAGTAGAGTTTAAAAAGAGGAAGAATAACAAATTAGAAAAGTGCAGAAACGGTACCAAGCTGGAGAGCAGATGCCTAGCCGAGAAATTTACCATTATCTCTCATTTTAATTCTATAATAAATAGACGTACGGATTTATTTTCGCTCTGCTTGCATAAATCCCATAGAACTTTCCATAAAGTATACAGCTAATATCTTACTACCTAATTAGTTTAAAATCTTCTTTTCTCAAACGCTTTTTTATCTTTTACACATATACCCATCTTTCTACCTTATTTCAGTATATTATATTATACAATTTACTCATTCTATGTCGTTAGCGGTCCCCTTTTTTTCTTCTTTTTTAATTTCTAATTTATAATCTTTAATCTGTAAATTTTACTTCTTAATTACTTCTTAATTCATATTATAACTCACTATAGCATTTTCCTTATATTCTTGGCCATACAAACTATATTTTTAATATATACTAATATTACCATTAGTAAATTTTGTAAACATATATTTTTTTTGACGTTATATATTTTTTCTTTCTTAAATTTTCTTCTTTCTTCTCTCCTTCCGTGCTCGTATTAAACCTATTATTTACTTTTTCCTATTACAATACATAGAAAAAAACTTGGACCCTAACTAATTCCTCTAAGTTCATAATTCATTTAACCTTTTCTTCATTCACATTATTCTCCTTAATATTTGTTTATGTTAATAATACATATTAATCCTTTATTTTAATAATACATATTAATCCTTTTCGCACATATTATTAAACCCTTCAATATATAAACCTTAAATAATTAGTATTCTTAATTCCTTTTTCTTTAATCATAAACATTACCATTCATAAACCTCATTAACTTTTAATTTCAAAATTTTTTTAGATTATGTATTATCTTACAACGGTTTTTTTTTATTTCTCTCTTTGAGGCAGTGTTTCTCAGTATTAAAGGTTATCTCTCTCTCTCTCTCTCTCTCTCTCTCTCTCTCTCTCTCTCTCTCTCTCTCTCTCTCTCTCTCTCTCTCTCTCTCTCTCTTACTCATTTCTCCTCTTTCATCCTTCCTTCTTATACTCCTCCTCCGCCATCCTTTCCTTATTATTATATATATTTTTTTATTATTATTTTCTTTCTTCCTCTTCCTTACCTTTTCCTTCCCCCTTCCTTCTCTGTTTTTTTTCCCCCAATCTCATATATCCATCTTATTTTATTTTTCATATGTTGATTTAACACTTCACTGCTCCCAAGTGTTTTTTAAGCTTCATATCATGTCTCCCTATTTTATCTGATGAGCACGCAAATATCATCCCATGATGATATTTGTTTTTGAAATGCGCATAATAAAATACATGGAACTCTTTTAACCATCTTTTGATCTTATATATATATATATATAATATAATATAAGATCAAAAGGTGGACTACCTATAACAATGATTTGTTACCCCATTATATATATATATATATATACACACACACACATATAGCGTCATAATGTCGTAATGCAGACAGCCAGACATACAGACAGATATTATAAGGGCGCAACGTTATAGCTATGTATCTATCTAAAAAGAATGACTAAGAATTATAGAGGGAGATCGCTAAATCGCATAATGCGGTCTATAGGGCATTGAGAATTTGAAATATGTTTTGCTCAAAACTCTCACGGGACCATAAGTATTACATGTGTAAAGTTTGAAAAAGCTCGGTTGGGTGGTTCTTGAGTTTTAGTGATTGGACAGACAGACAGACAAACAGACATTCTCTGCTTTAGTAATATAGATAATACAAGGACGATTTGTTGTGCCTTCATTACATTTATTGATTGGTGACGCGCGTTTCGCTATTGATCAGCTCAAGGTTCGATCTGTATCGATCTAACTCGACTCTGGAATCAAAAGCTCGTCAGACCTCTGCTGTTGTAATGACAGAATAAACATATAAAGCATAGAAATGTCTAACGTTTCGTCTTCATATGGTGTTCAGTTTATGTTGTTTTGATTGGTGGTTTAGCTATGAGGAATGTTTTGGCATGTGTGATAGGGGGGGGCATAGTGATGAGGTGGTGGTGGGGAGTGATGGTTGATGTGAGTTGCGGGGGTGTGGTGTTTTGGCTTGTCATAGACATTTCTGCGTGAACCTAAACATCTGTTGCTCACCTGGGTGAACCTACAGTAACTTCATGTTACACTACCTGGATATGTGTGTGTGTGAGCAAGGTGTTTGTGTGTGTGTGTGTGTGTCTTTTGAACCATAAACAAGGAATTATTATAAATGTCGCCCACATGATATTCTCTGGACATTCTCATGATAAAATTAGTTTTCTTTGGTTAATTTTTGAATCCTCGTAGCATTTAATTAATTACTTTATAATTAATAACTTTTGCATACCTATTAATTGCTTTATCCCTAATGAGCAAATATTCAATATATTATCACGTTGTACTAATACACGTGATTAATACCTGAATGATAATTATAAAATGAAATCGTAACCCTATATTTAATTCTATAGATTAACATAATAGTACCTTTATTGGCCACTAGGGTCTTCTATAGATTAACATAATAGTACCTTTATTGGCCACTAGGGTCTTCTATAGATTAACATAATAGTACCTTTATTGGCCACTAGGGTCTTCTATAGATTAACATAATAGTACCTTTATTGACCACTAGGGTCTTCTATAGATTAACATAATAGTACCTTTATTGGCCACTAGGGTCTTCTATAGATTAACATAATTGTACCTTTATTAGCCACTAGGGTCTTCTATAGATTAACATAATAGTACCTTTATTGGCCACTAGGGTCTTCTATAGATTAACATAATAGTACCTTTATTGGCCACTAGGGTATTCTATAGATTAACATAATAGTACCTTTATTGGCCACTAGGGTCTTCTATAGATTAACATAATAAAGTTTAATTTTCTGTGTTAGCTTCGTTAATATTTGATAATAATCTGTTAGTAATATATATGAAATGTTTCCGATAATCCAATAATCAATAATAAATGTATTGATATTCCATCTTGATATATTTTTATTTCTTTAAAATCAGGTTTGTACGCTTTTATTCCAGAGCTGGCTCTATTTTCCTCCGTTTGTTGTTTTGTTTTTCTTTTTCTTTTGTTTTGTTTTTTTTTTATTTCTCTGTTTCGATATTAAATAGGCTATATATATTTTTTAACTGCAGCGTTTCATATAGCATCATGATCATCATCACCATCATCATGTTCATCATTATCACCATCACCATCACCATCACCATCAACATAATCACCATCATCATCATCATCATCATCATCATCATCACGATCATCACCATCATCATGTTCATCATCATCATCATCATCATCATCACCATCACCATCATCATCATCACCATCATCACCATCATCATCGTCGTCGTCGTCGTCGTTGTTTTCGTCGTTATCGTTTAACGTCTATTTTCCACACTTGCATGGATTAGACGAGTTGTCCCGTTGTGTGACAAGTCAGGTCAGGTGACCATGTCTTGCTCATACAGAATTGATTCTGGTTTGATCTGTATGGTTGGATGTCCTTCCTAATGCCAACCACATTTATTGTGTCACCAAAACAACCAAGGTTGTACTGGTTAATTTTTCATCGTGCCACAAACACGACCACTTTATATATATATATATATATATATAGTGTGTGTGTGTGTGTGTGTGTGTGTGTGTGTGTGTGTGTGTGTGTGTGTGTGTGTGTGTGCGCGCGTGTGCGTGTGTGTGTGTGTGTGTGTGTGTGTGTGTGTGTGTGTGTGTGTGTGTGTGTGTGTGTGTGTGTGTGTGTGTGTGTGTGTGCGTGTGTGTGCGTGTGTGTGTGTGTGTGTGTGTGTGTGTGTGTGTGTGTGTGTGTGTGTGTGTGTGTGTGTGTGTGTGTGTGTACATATTTGAAATCTATCGATGTTGTAATTGAGCGAAAGTAGCAAGAATCAGTTTATCTGAGTCAGCTCGATCAACTGTCAATGATACACGAATTATATTCGTTGTTTCAAAGTTTGAATTAAATATTCAATTTTGAAAGTAATGTGTACAGAAGGCATAAACAACGTGAGAAATTCAGACAACTACCTGGAGTGTTAGCGGTTTCTAAGGCTGCACATGTGATTTAAAGTATTACTGCGCAGTTTCAGAAGTTGCAGAAGCAATTGGACTGTGACATAGTTTTTAGTAGGTATTTGCTCCAGGATTTTAATATTCTGATTCCACAAGTGTGAAATTTCGCTGCTACTAAAATAGTTTAACAGTCGTGGATGTCACGTGACTTAGTGAAAATTGGCCATCTTGCAGATTTTACGCAGTTCTGATGAGTTTCAATCAATAACTAAATAAATTCAAACTTCAAGCACTCGACTAGTATCAGAAGAAATCCATAAATAGGAGAGAATGAATATTTAGAATTGATTGATATGGTGTTCGCAAGAAGGCAACTTGAGTCTATATATCTGAGTTAGCCCGGTAACTCGAGTCTATATATCTGAGTTAGCCCGGCAACTCGAGTCTACATATCTGAGTTAGCCCGGTAACTCGAGTCTACATATCTGAGTTAGCCCGGTAACTCGAGCCTATATATCTGAGTTAGCCCGGTAACTCAAGTCTATATATCTGAGTTAGCCCGGCAACTCGAGTCTATATATCTGAGTTAGCCCGGCAACTCGAGTCTATATATCTGAGTTAACCTGGTAACTCGAGCCTATATATCTGAGTTAGCTCGGTAACTCAAGTCTATATATCTGAGTTAGCCCGGCAACTGGAGTCTATATATCTGAGTTAGCCCGGTAACTCGAGTCTACATATCTGAATTAACCCGGCAACTCGAGTCTACATGTCTGAGTTAGCCCAGTAACTCGAGTCTACATATCTGAGTTAGCCCGGCAACTCGAGTCTACATATCTGAATTAGCGCGGCAATTCGAGTCTACATATCTGAGTTAGCCCGGCAACTCGAGTCTACATATCTGAGTTAGCCTGGTAACTCGAGTCTACATATCTGAGTTAGCCCGGTAACTCTAGTCTATATATCTGAGTTAGCCCGGTAACTCGAGCCTATATATCTGAGTTAGCCCGGTAACTCGAGTCTGTCTATCTGAGTTAGCCCGGCAACTCAAGTCTATATATCCGAGTTAACCTGGTAACTCGAGTCTATATATCTGAGTTAGCCCGGCAACTCGAGTCTACATATCTGAGTTAGCGCGGCAACTCGAGTTTACATATCTGAGTTAACCCAGTAACTCGAGTCTACATATCTGAGTTAGCCCAGTAACTCGAGTCTATATATCTGAGTTAGCCCGGTAACGCGAGTCTGTCTATCTGAGTTAGCCCGGCAGCTCGAGTCTATATATCCGAGTTAACCCGGCAACTGGAGTCTATATATCTGAGTTAGCCCGGTAACTCGAGTCTATATATCTGAGTTAGCCCGGTAACTCGAGTCTAGATATCTGAGTTAGCCCGGCAACTCGAGTCTACATATCTGAGTTAGCCCGGTCACTCGAGTCTATATATCTGAGTTAGCCCGGTAACTCGAGTGACATGTCTGAGTTAGCCCGGCAACTCGAGTCTACATATCTGAGTTAGCCCGGTAACTCGAATCTACATATCTGAGTTAGCCCGGTAACTCGAGTCTACATATCTGAGTTAGCCCGGTAACTCGAGCCTATATATCTGAGTTAGCCCGGTAACTCGAGTCTGTCTATCTGAGTTATGAGTTAGCCCGGCAACTTGAGTCTATATATCCGAGTTAACCCGGTAACTCGAGTCTATATATCCCAGTTAACCCGGCAACTCGAGTCTACATATCTGAGTTAGCCCGGTAACTCGCGTCTACATATCTGAGTTAGCCCGGTAACTCGATTTACATATGTGAGTTAGTCCGGTAACTCGAGTTTAAATATCTGAGTTAGCCCGGTAACTCGAGTGACATGTCTGAGTTAGCCCGGCAACTCGAGTCTACATATCTGAGTTAGCCCGGTAACTCGAATCTACATATCTGAGTTAGCCCGGTAACTCGAGTCTACATATCTGAGTTAGCCCGGTAACTCGAGCCTATATATCTGAGTTAGCCCGGTAACTCGAGTCTGTCTATCTGAGTTATGAGTTAGCCCGGCAACTTGAGTCTATATATCCGAGTTAACCCGGTAACTCGAGTCTATATATCCCAGTTAACCCGGCAACTCGAGTCTACATATCTGAGTTAGCCCGGTAACTCGCGTCTACATATCTGAGTTAGCCCGGTAACTCGATTTACATATGTGAGTTAGTCCGGTAACTCGAGTTTAAATATCTGAGTTAGCCCGGTAACTCGAGTCTATATATCTGAGTTAGCTCGGTAACTCGAGTGACATGTCTGAGTTAGCCCTGCTATTCGAGTCTACATGTCTGAGTTAGCCCGGTAACTCGAGTCTACATATCTGAGTTAGTCCGGTAACTCTAGTCTATATATCTGAGTTAGCCCGGTAACTCGAGTCTATATATCTGAGTTATCCCGGTAACTCGCGTCTACATATGAGTTAGCCCGGTAACTCGAGTTACATATCTGAGTTAGCCCGGTAACTCGAGTTACATATCTGAGTTAGCCCGGCAACTCGAGTCTACATATCTGAGTCAGCCCGGCAACTCGAGTCCTCATATCTGAGTTAGCCCGGTAACTCGAGTCTACATATCTGAGTTAACCTGGTAACTCGAGTCTATATATCTGAGTTAGCCCGGTAAGTCGAGTCTACATATCTGAGTTAACCTGGTAACTCGAGTCTACATATCTGAATTAGCCCGGTAACTCGAGTCTACATATCTGAGTTAGCCCGGTAACTCGAGTCTACATATCTGAGTTAGCCCGGTAACTCGAGTCTACATATCTGAGTTATCCCGGCAACTCGAGTCTACATATCTGAGTTAGCTCGGTAACTCGAGTCTACATATCTGAATTAGCCCGGTAACTCGAGTCTATATATCTGAGTTAACCTGGTAACTCGAGTCTACATATCTGAGTTAGCTCAGTAACTCGAGTCTACATATCTGAGTTAGCCTGGTAACTCGAGTCTATATATCTGAGTTAGCTCGGTAACTCGAGTGACATGTCTGAGTTAGCCCGGCAACTCGAGTCTACATATCTGAGTTAGCCCGGTAACTCGAGTCTACATATCTGAGTTAGCCCGGTAACTCGAGCCTATATATCTGAATTAGCCCGGTAACTCGAGTCTGTCTATCTGAGTTAGCCCGGCAACTTGAGTCTATATATCCGTGTTAACCCGGTAACTCGAGTCTACATATCTGAGTTAGCCCGGTAACTCGAGTCTACATATCTGAGTTAGCCCGGGTGTGTGTGTGTGGCTTTTTAACAATTTGGTGAAGAAACCGAACATTACTTATTCCGTCCATAAAATAATCTATATTATTCATCGATATATAAAACAACTTTAGTACGAGCCCTCTTCTCGTTAGATCAGTACAAAGCTTACTTAGAAAGCTGTTGCCGTGACTGCGTGATTAAGATGTTTTGAAAGTGTGGTTCAGATTTCGATCACGCAGCACAACGCATCTTGCAAGTGTCTTCTCATATAGCCTGGGGTGGGTCTAAACTCTCTGAACAAAATTGTAATTTTACCTTTACAGTTCACTTGTTGTTTTGTTTTGTTTTTTTTTGTTGTTTTTTTTTCTGTCATTTAGAACTCTTCTGGTAGAGATACATTTTCATACGTACTAAGATTACTGGAAGCCCACACATCTGGAAATATATCTAATACAAAGTGTAAGTATTCCCTCTTCCAGAAGTGGTCACTTCACTACTAAGAATAGTGCAGACCTGTCACCTCTCCTCGTCCGACGGGGAGATCACCACCCAGATTGGGGTGAGTGAGAGATGCCTTCTCTTGTGAAAATGGGTATAGCTTTCATTAAAATCCTGCCGAGGTCAACTTTGCCTTTCATCCTTACGGGGTCGATAAAATAAAGTACCAGTAATCTACTGAGTAATTGCTGGCCTTGTGTCAAAAGTAGAAACAATTATGTAAAACTCCCCATTTTTCCACATTCCCCCCGTTTTTAGGACACTCCTGTCATGTTACTCCCTCGTCTGAGATTTTAATACTTAGAGCAAGTGACCTCTGCCATGACCATGTTCTCCCCCGGCCTACATGAGGTTCAACTCTGTGGCCTAGATACTCAAGCAAAGATTAGTGAAAACCTAGAAATCGCTGAATATCTTTAATAAGAAAAGAAAGTAGCCAGTGTTCCGACTGTGGTCTCTTCAAGCCTATAGTGGCAAGCTACGAGCTGTTAAAATAACATAAACGCTAGCAACAATAACATCAGTATCAACAAAGAAAAGAAAACTGTTACAAGACAAAAAAGAAAAAGCGACAACGTGCAAGGAAAAGAAAACGGCAACAGATACAACGGAGCAATTACATTAACAACAATAACAACATTAACAACAGCGGCTACATTAACAACAGCAGCTTTAATACCACAACAACCACAACAACAGCAACAACAACCACAACAACTGCAACAATAACAACAACTACGCCGTAAGATTTTTAAAAAACGTAAAAGGGGGGGGGGGGTAATCACTTATAAAAACATTGACAACAATACCGACATATACTACCACCACCACTACTACCACCACTACTACTATTACTACCACCACCACTACCACCACCACCACCACTACTATTACTACCACCGCCACCACCACCACCACTACTACTATTACTACCACTATCACCACCACCACCACCACCACCACCACTACCACAACTACTATTACCACCACCACCACTACCACCACCACTACTAATATCACTACCACGATCACCACCACTACTATTACCACCAACACCGCTACCACTACCACTACTACTATTACTACCACCACCACTACCACCACCACCACTACCACCACCACTACTACTATTACTACCACTACTACCACCACCATTACTACAACTACCACTACTACTACTACTACTATTACTAACACCACCACTACTACTACTACTACCACCATTTCTACTACTACTACCACCACCACTACTACTACTACCACCACAATTACTACTACTACCTCTACTACTACTACTATTACTACCACTACCACTACCACCACTACTACTATTACTACCACTACCACCACTACTACTACTACTACTACTATTAATAATAATACTACTACTACTACTATACTACTACTACTACTGTAGTAACAGCTGGACTCTTTATGTTTTTGTTACAATAACAACCAGGAGATATCTATTGTAACAACAACACCAACACCAACAACAACACCACCAACAACAACAACAACACCACCACCAACAACAACAACAACACCAACAACATCAACAACAACAACACCAACACCAACACCAACACCAACACCAACATCAACACCAACACATACAACAACACCAATAACAACAATACCAACACAACCAACAACACCAACACCAACAACAACAACATAATGATTTCATTTATTGGCCACAAGGGCCGACATATAGGGGACAACACAATAGACAGGGACAGTGGGGGTTTACATAGAGATCGAGTAAGTATAAATAACAAAAAAAACAAAATAACAATAAAAATACAACAATGAAAGTTCCCCAATAAGAGGGATCACCACCCAGGGTTGACTCAAGCACCCCACCAGTCCTGAGCCACCCGACGCTCCTAGGGCACCCGGGAAGGGCACCCCTCTCCTTCTCGAATTCACCAGCCTACAGGCGCATGATCAGAGTAGGCCCACTCACGCGGGCCATTCTCGCCACATTCACCCACCTTTCAGTAAATGTACTGGGGGGCAGCACTTCTCTCTCCACCCTCACCTTCCTTTCCAAGTGAAACTTGAAGAAGTTGATGAGGGATTGGCCGAAGAGAAAAGTGTCTGTCTTCAGTCCTTTCAACCTGGTCCACCATGCAACCTCTTTCGCTACTGCCACCAGGCAGAGGAAAATTGCCTGCCCTTCCTGACCAAAAGAAGGCGGCGGGTCAATCTTCACTATGGACTCGGACGATAGCCGGATCCGTTCTACACGCGACAATAGCTGTTCGACATAACCCCACAAGTCAGCAATGCACGGACACTGGACGAGTGCGTGCAGAACGGTTTCGTCGCTCTGCGCGCATCTCGGGCAGGTTCGTCTGACAGCACTTCCGTGCCTGTAGAGTTTATCCCGAACCGGCAGCGCCCCCCGGTAGCACTGCCAAGCGAGGGATTTCTGGAAGTTATCCATCGTCCCCGGCTCGAAAGTCCTCCGGAACATACTGGTCAGTTCTACTTCGTTGACGCCCAGAGCCTCTCCTAGTACGTCATCGCACTTGCCCTCCACTAATCCTCTATAGAAATCTTGAGTGGAAGTTCCACTGACCGCATTGCCCACCTTGCAGAGTGCAGTGAGCGCCTGGCAACATTCCAGATGCCAGTCGCCCAGTCTCGGTCTCTTCTTGACCCAGGACTGCAGCTCAGTCAAAGAGATGAGCTGCGGAAAGGCCCGTCTAACAAACGGCGACCACACCTGTTCACCGTTTAGGCAAAATATCTGGAGATGTCGCAGCCTCAGCGCATGTCTGCGCATCATTAGCCACGGCATGCCCAGCCCTCCACGAAGAGGGTGCTGGCAGCAGATGGACCGCCTCACCAACGGGACCCGTCCCCTCCACAAAAATTTGAAAAGGAGCCGTTCCAAATTGGCGAGGCGTGGACGGGGGCAAGGCACGACGGTCAGGCGGTAGTAGATGACGGACGCGATGTACGCGTTCGCCACCTCCGCCCGCCCTTTCAGTGATAGCTTTCTCTCAGCCCATTTCTGGGTGAGGTTGGCTATCCTGCTCGTCACCTCGTCCCAATTCTTATCCACCTGGAGGTCTGGTCCGAACCAAACCCCGAGCAACTTTACCGGTCCGTCTGTCCAGCGCCCAACGACGCTGTTGGACGGCATGGACTTGCCTCTCCAGGTGCCGAGCTGCAAGCCCACCGACTTTTCCGGGTTAAGTTTTGCTCCCGTCAACCTTTCATATTCCTCCAAATGGGTGCGGATCACCTCGATTTCCGAGGTGTCCGACACCATCACGGTGATGTCGTCCGCATAAGCGGACGCAGCCTTTCTGCGTCCCGGTTCGAGCGGGATGCCCTGCAACAACTCCAGCTTCCGCAGTAGAGGCTCAAGAGTCAATACGTACAGAAGTGAGGAGAGAGGGCACCCTTGACGGACCGATCGAGAGATCTGAAACGGTTCCGAGAGGTGGCCATTAACTTTGACCACCGAGCGGATGCCGCTGTACATTGCAGCGATCCAGCTTCTGAAGACGGGGCCGAAGCCAGCCGCCTCGAGGACAGCCTCCAAGTACCGATGGTCGACCCTATCGAATGCTTTCGATTGATCTAAATTGATCAGAGCCCCACCGAAGCCAGGTTTGCACCCAACCCTCTCTATGATGTATCGCATGAGGTGGAGGTTGTCGTGTATGGACCTGGTCGGGATTGCGCAAGTTTGCGCCTCCCCAACCAAATCTTTGACGACAAGCGCCAACCTTTTCGCTAACACCTTGGCCAAAATCTTAAACTCTGTGTTGAGCAGGGTTATGGGCCTGAAATTATCTAGTGTGTCCCTCTTGTTCTCGTCTTTCCTTATCAGCGTCACTACGCCACGGCTCACAGAACTGGGAATGCTCCCGTTCTGCTGCCAGTTGCAGTAGAGCGCTTCGAGGAGATCGGAGAACAAGTCTGGCATATTTACGTAAAGCTCGTAGGGCAGACCATCCAAACCGGGTGACTTGCGACTCGAGCAGCCGACAAGGGCGTCCTGAATTTCGGCTGATGTTATCGGCTCTTCGCAGCGCTCAGCGTCGGCCGTCGAGAGGCGTGGCAAGCCGTCGAGGTAGGGACTGAAGTCCGCCGCCATCTCCGACTCACCCATCCTCCCGAACAATCGAGCAAAGTGCTGGCGAAAGGCCTCACACATCTGCTTGGAATCGCTCAGTTCGTGTCCATCTCGATCCGTCAAAGACCGAATTGTGGTTTTATTTCCACGCTGCGTCTCTGCAAAGCGAGCCCATCGGGCAGCTTTGGTTCCCTCGTTCCTCAGAGCACGCGCCTTAGCTCTGACAATGCAACCTTCGTGTTTCGCATTGAAGAAATGGTCTAGTGCCATTCTCGCCGCTAGCACGTCTGTTGCAATGCCACTACAAATAGCCTCGTCTAACTTAGCTATCAGCCCCTCCTCTTTTCTATTTTTCTCTATTGCTACTTCTTTGCTAAATCCTATCGAGGTTGCTCTAATCTCTCTTTTGAGTGCCCCCCACCACCTGTTGTTGACAACCCCCCCTGTCAACTTTTGCTTAACTAAGTTGTTGACCCGGTCCCTGTAAGCTTTACGTGCCGGAAACGACATGTTTAGCTTCCAGTAGCTAGGTCCTAACCTACGTGTCTTATCTAGGTCGACCATACAGATCACAAGCTTGTGATCTGAATAGGCAACCGTTTTAAAATGTGGACATCCTACACTATTTCTATCTCTTTTCCTAATGAAAATCCTATCTATGTACGATCTAGATGACCCTATGCGATTGGTCCAGGTCCATACTGGCGCATTAGGGAAATCTAGTCGGTACCTGTCAGACAGTTGAAACTGGCTGATCAGGTACTTGAGGCTTTTGCACCCCCCGCTCCTATCAGATACTCCCACACAATCCCAGCGTGCTTCTAAGATGCCATTCCAATCCCCTATTAACAGTAAAGGGCGAGACGTAAGCAGAAAGTTTTCCAGGCGCCTAAAGAAGTCCGGCCGACCGGCCCCAGTAGGGGCGTAGACGGCCACCAGTCTAAAGGCACCACCTTCGCTATTGCTCACGTCCAGGACCACCAACTTTCCGTCAGGATCCCGGAAGATTGACCTTACCTCGAGATCCAGACATTTCCTAAACAGCACAGCCACTCCACCTCCCATTCCCGGCCGACTAACAGATGCAAAGATCTGATAATCGTCGAAAATCGGCGCCAGTGCGCGTGTGTCGGAAATTCTGGTCTCGCTGATGGCAATTACATCTATTCCTAGTGACCTGAGGTCGTTGAGCAAGTGACCTTGCTTCCAGGGCGACCCCAGGCCACGAACATTTAAACTTCCTACTCTTATGGCCATGCTGGCAGGATGAATGGGAGAGGAAAGGTTTACTTACCTTCCGGGGTCTTGTGAAGGTCGGGTGGTTCGACCTCCATGGTTTGTGGGGTTTCTTTTGGGAACCCCTTTAATAGTCTTGAAGTGGGTTTTACGTTCGGGATTCCCACGTCTCGAGGAAAGCTGTCTCGTATTTCTTTGAATATATCGAGCGACATTCGCACCAGAACCAAATCTTCCGGCACGCGAAATGTGCTCGATTTAAAAATTTCCCCCTCTTTTTGTATATTTTCACTTCGTGCTACGAGGACCATCAGTTCCTTGTTGGCCCTCCTGACGAGCACGAAGTTTTGTATGTTTTGTTGGTTTGATTTTATTTGTTTGCGTGGCTGTGGTGGTGATGGTTTTGGTGGTGTTGTTTCGGTTGTGTCTGTGTTTGTTGTGCGGTGTCTGTGGTTTCAGATGTTTGTGTGTATATTTGTTCTTGCGTCTGTTTAGGTTGTTTGCGTTTGGGGGATTCTGGTGATGGTGATGGTGGTGTTGATGTTGGTGTTATTGGAGAGATGTTTGCGTGGGTGGTGTCTGCGTTTTTTATTGTGGGTGATTTTGTACTTTGTTGAGTTTTTTTTCCTTTTTGTGTTTCCTTTTTTGTATTTTGGGGGATTTGGGTTTTCCCTCATCTTCACTACTGGTAGATGAGGGGTCTGTGTCTGTAAGTGTGTCTGTATGTATGTTTATGGTTTTATTGGTGTGTGTATTTTTGGGGGGAGGCGGAATTTGACAGCTTTCCTCGTTTCCCTCCTGGGTGTTCAATGTTGGTGGTAGACTTTCTATTGGTGTTGTTGTTGGTGGTTTTGCCGGTGCCGGTGTTGGTTGTGGTCCTCGCCCCGGCGTCGGCAGCAGTGGAGCCTTTCGACCCTTTGCTTCTTTCAGCAGTTGAGGGCAGAAGGCTCGCAAATGGGTTTTTCCCCACAAACAAGACACTGCGGCTTTTTGCCTTCGGTCATAATGTGAATGACAGTCCCATTCTGAAGGCGGATGTGGTCCGGGATTGTCTTCACATTCTCGGGCCTGATCTGGAGAAGGATCTCCAGGTCAACCCCGGACCAGTCCTCTCTGGCCGTTCCGGACACTTCTATAGGGACGGTATCCGTCACCTCCACAATCACACATCCCAGAAGCCACCACATGTCAAGTCCTGGTGGGATTCTGGGAATTCGGAGACGGGCTGTTCTTTTTCCCATGTGGGAGGGGTACATTATGACCTTGCTGGTTTTGCAAGGAGTCATAGCGTGTTTCATAGCGAGGGCTTCTGACTTGAACAGCACCGAAATGCTGCCGTACTGTCTGCTCCTCGCTATGTATTCGGTGTCTTCTCTGATGCACCTCAGCGCGACTTCGACATCTTCTTGTTGGATTAAAGCTGCCCTTTTGGTTTGTGCTGAGATGCATCTATAATGCACCGTTCTGAGCTCCACTGCCTCAATAGCTTCTACCGGGACAGTTAAGTTGGCCCAGGTTTGCTCTTGCTTGATGAGCTTCCATGCCTGGGCCAACTTTTCATCTTTGTTTGAGAGGTCCATGTTGAAGCATGGCCTCTTTTTTGCTGCTGCCGCAGCGAAAGTGTTCTTGTTTTCGTTGGGGGTGTTGTGGTCGTTGTTCTTGTTGGTGTTGTTGTTAGCACTGTCGTTGTTATCATTGTTGTCTTTGTTGCCACCGTTGTTCTCGGTGGAGTTGGTATTGTTGCTGTTGGTGTTGTCGCTATTTGTTTTCATGTTAGTGTTGTTGATATTGTTGTATTTGTTATTTTTTTTTTGTTATCTGTATTTTCGTTGTCGCTGTTACTGTCATTTTTTTTTAAATTAGAATTCTCATTGGTATCATTGGTGCCTTTGTTTACATTGTTTGTGTTGGTGTTTGTGTTATCAATGTGTGTTAATTTCGCTGTAGCGCTCCTCTCAACTTCCACGTCGTTGTCGCACGACAGCAGACATATCGCTGGGGGGGCTCAGCCATGTTTTTTTTTCTCCGTAAATGTTTTAACATGTAAAAAAATTCAAATATTTGGGCCAAAAGGCCCAAATATTATACTTTCCCCTTCACAGGGCAAAGTCTAAGGGCTTATATCCCTTACACAACCAGAAATATGTAACAACAAATAATCTTAACAGGCAAATAAAGCGACTTACTGGCAGCGAGCAAAATACGTCCGCTTAGACCAATAATATTAATAATAATAATAATACTTTCTTTATTAACCACAAGGGTTTACATAAAGTAGACATTAAGGACAGTACAGGGCAATACAGGACGGTAAATGGGCATTTCTTCGTGTAGAAAAACAAAAACAGAGGATGTAACAAAAAATAATAATGAAAAATTCCCCAATACGGGGGAGACTTTAATGAAAGTGATGTTGATGGTGATGATTACTAGATAATGCTATTTTCATCATTTCTAAAAATAGCAAAACAATTGATGCTTTGGATAGGGTCAATTAGTAGTCGTTAGACATGCTCAACCAACCGTGTCGCCTAAACCAATCAGCTTTAGTAATCCAGTGAAACTACACACCGATTGGTCGAAATACAGTTTGCAAGATTTAGCATTCTGGAGCCACTTTTCACTGTATATAAGGCACAAAATTTACCCATCTCATTACAGTTGAAAATTGCAAACTTGACTGTCACCACACAATATGAACCTGAATATTGCGAAAGCATGAAAGTACTTGTTCAATTAACACTTAACATTTAATATTTTACCATACTATTTCATTCTAATACCATTATAAATTGTCAAGGATTGTAAATAAAACGAGTAAATCAGACAAAGTTTTAATTCCTTTTATTAATATAATCTTCTATACACAATCATACACACCCGTGTATATTTATATATATATATATATATATATATATATATATATATATATATATATATATATATATATATATATATATATATATATATATATATATATATATATATATATATATATATATATATATATGTATATATATATATGTATATATATATATATATATATATATATATATATATATATGTATATATATATATGTATATATATATATATATATATATATATATATATATATATATATATATCCAGCGGATTTCGGACCGGGTATGTCCTTATTTATAAAACAAATTTATAAAACAAATTTTGTATTTTATCTGATGAAAGCGCACCAAGATTGGGTTGGTCGCCCTTGAAATATATATAATAAAATAAATATGGTTTTATAAATATACTTTCCATTTATTATTATCGTGGAATATTTACTCCAGTAACTTGTTGAGTGCTCTATATCAGTTATAAACATATATGTTTGTCGGAATTCCAACAAATTAAATACAACTTCTACATATATATATATATATATATATATATATATATATATATATATATATATATATATATACTATATATATATATATATATATATATATATATACACACATATATATATGTGTGTGTATATATATATATGTGTATATATATATATATATATATATATATATATATATATATATATATATATATATATATATATATATATATATATATAAATATATATATATATATACACACATATATATATACACACATATATATATATATATGTATATATATATATATATATATATATATATATATATATATTTAAAGGTTAAACAAGGTTCAATGAATAAATCAAAGAATTAGTTTTACAATAGATTGGAAGCACCCAACGAGAAATAGTTTTCCGGAGTTATTAATATTAATTCACAATATTAACAAAAATAGACATTCGTGTGATCAAATATATTTTATTATACATATTTCAGAGGAACTGAGCTATCTTCAGTACATCCTCATCGGATAAAATAAGATGATGCATGACATACCCTGACTTAGTAGATGGTTAAGATTCAGTCATGGTAGTGAATAAGATATGACAAAACTCAATATTTATATACCTTAAGATTGAGACATGAAAAAATTACATATAATACAGAGGGTGCGTGTGAGAAAGCTTAAAAATACGTAATACTAATTTACATAACTGTTAGAGATTCAAATAATTTATATTATTGAAGAAAGAAGAAAGACAGGGAAACAGACGAGGAAAAAGATAGTTACTAGAAGTATAGAAAGCAAAAGAGAATTGATCAACGATATAGAGACAAGGGGGAATACTTTTTATAATATAAAGCATAGGGAGGGAGATTTGTATTGTCGTGGATAAATAGGGTGTGATTAGATGATGCAAACAAATATATATCTATATAAATACATAAATATACATTTGGGCATAGCTTTGTGAAAGAGTAAATTCGAATCTTTGAATTATCTAGAAATAATCAATCAATCTAAATATTAAATATATCTGTGTGTAATTATATGAGGGTTTAATTTCGAGTCCTTAGTTAACAATTAATTATATACTAACAATTAATTATATACATTGTATATATCCAAACGTATCTGGCTGACCGTTAAATTTCGAATCATTTATGTTAGTTCAGAATAATGAATTAATCTAAAGGTATAATATTTCAGGCTATAAAAGTTTATAAATATCTATATTAAAGTATACTATCATATTTAATTTATAAAATCATATTTAAAGTATTTGCAGACATGAGAAAGAAGAGACTTAATATTGTCATCCTCTCGAAGGTAATCCATATTAAATTATATTAAAAAAATGTTATATTAAAATAATAATCATTATATAATTTAGAAAGTAATTACAGTTATAACTTTAAAAATTTAAAATTAACAATTAGAATGCCCTAAAGTATCCAAAGGCCTTATAATGATACTTAAAAAGGGTATTATTAAACTAGATATACGGATTTGTCTAAATTTATACAAAGAGTATATTGTCTAAAGTTTAAGACGATATTAGTCAGTTATATATAATATAATATAATAAATACGTTACTGTTAATATTGTTAAAATTAATGTTTTAGATCAATTATTATATTAGGATCATATAATACATATATACTATAAATATACAAATCAAATTTCATGAATCATAAAGGATAAGAACCAGATTCAAAATAAATAAATAAATGGTTTGCGATCCTATAAGTGTCAAATATCTAAGCTATATAATTTTAAAATACAAGAAAATGTTTAAGGATCTATATTTTAGCATAATATCATATTTAAAGTGTCTGCAAACATGAGAAAGAGACATAAGATTTTCATCGACCCGAAGGTAATCCAAATTTAATTATATTAAAAAAATAATAATCGTTATATAATTTAGAAAATATTTAACAATTATAACACTAGGCATTTATAAATGTAGCTAGAAGCATGTTATTAAACTAGATATAGACATTTGTCTAAATATATACAGAGTATTCTGTTCGGAACTCAAGACGATATTAGTGATCCGTATACATATAATAAACAATAAATACAATCATTGTTAGTAATGTTATAATTGAAGTTTTACATCAAGTTAAGTGGAAAAAGTTTGTCGACCAGGATCGTGTGCGACACATATACCATAAATATATACAAATATATAAATCAAATATCCTGAATCTTAAAACCAACATACTCCAAATGAATAAATACATAAATACATGAATGGTTTACGGTTCCTTGCAACTGTTAACTATATAAGCTATATATTTTAAAAAATACAAGAATCAGGATCAAATTAAATGTATCTACACAATCAAATGATATGCATATTCTCTAAGAAATCATGTTAACAATCTATATGTTTATATATTTATATAGAACCCTTAATCTAACATTAATCATATCGTAAATGAATTTTGTTCATAAGAAACGTCAAAAATTAGAACTTATTTATTCAGTGTTTTTTTCCTGACTTTTTGCGAGGCTTGGAATGTAGAGGAAGCTTTATGAAGGCAATTTGAGAATAATTCACTTTTTTTGTTAATTAAATTTTCATAATTAGTAATTACTAATAGGGTCGCCATAGTACACAGATTGCAGTTAAGTGATATTGAAGAATTCAAGTAGATTCGACTATTACATAGCTTCGACCAAGAAATCGAGTATTTTAAATTTTTGTCTTTTAACGACCATATAAGTTGTGATAAAGAAGTCGAAGATTTCCTATTAGGATTCGAAAAAGAACATTTGTGATTCGAAAATCTTAATTTAAATGTCGATGAAGTTGCACCAATATAGTTGTATGTGATGTTATTTGCTTTTACGGTGCATTTATAGACCAGATTGCTATCCAGACAATTATTTTGCAGAGGGCAATTTGATCTATTTCTACAATTACATTTCGATTTATTGTTATTACTATAAATTGGACAATTGACATTAACATTGCTAGTACTTTGAAGTGTTCTATTGATTGTGCTTAGATTAATGTTTTTGCTATTCCTAGTATTAATATTGCTAGTGTTATTATATTCATTATCGCTCATTGTTTGTTGATTATGATTTAGAATTCTACTATTTATTATTGCGATGTTCTGGGCCATATTCATAGTTGTAGAATAAGAAAGCTTAATTGTGTGTCTGTTAAATATGGAACGGTATTTATGTTGAATGGGGAACCATTTATTTAAAGATACACGCACCCTCTGTATTATATGTAATTTTTTCATGTCTCAATCTTAAGGTATATAAATATTGAGTTTTGTCATATCTTCTTCACTACCATGACTGAATCTTAACCATCTACTAAGTCAGGGTATGTCATGCATCATCTTATTTTATCTGATGAGGACGTACTGTTGAAGATAGCTCAGTACCTCTGAAATATGTATAATAAAATATACTTGATCACACGAATGTCTATTTTTGTTAATATTGTGAATTAATATATATATATATATATATATATATATATATATATATATATATATATATTGAAACAAATAATTGCAATCCGCTCCTCTCCGACTCAGGTGAGAACTTAGCACCTGGATTGGCTCGGAGCACCCCACGGTCCTGACCTCACATCACCTCCCATCCTATTTCCTTCTACTCCTCATACCTAGTACAGCCAAAAGTTCCCTGTCAATTTCACCTTCTTTTATTGGCCATAATCATCTTCATCACCATCATCACCATCATGATTATCATGATTATCATGATCATCATCGCCATCATCTTAACCACCGTCGTCGTCCCGTAGCTGGTCAACCATTCATTAATCTGACAGTCAGCAATCACCACGGGTTTCTGTCCTCTATCATTCACAGAAAGTGTCACAGTGTTGAGACCAATGATGGAAACATTTTTGGACAATACAAGAATGAACGGGGCACCATCTATGTAGTTGTTGGTTATACTTGGTAAAAGTAGGAGTCACATTTCTCTTAAATCACACCTAACTATCCTGTTTTTATCTATATATTAATTTCAACAATGTCAGTATTCCGTGTGTCATAATTCTCGATTATCATTGGTTCATAGGTTTCAAACGACTCCGCCCACCTCAACGACGCCAAACTTAAATTAATATGCATAATGCCAATGAGGGAGTGAGAGGGGAGAGTAAGAAACAGAGAGGCAAAGTGAACGCTGTGTTGGATACATTATGTATATGTGTCAGTGTAGAGACATGTGTGTGTGATGTGTGTGGAAATAAGAGGGGAAGGAAATCAATAACTGTTAACATGTGTGCGTGTGTATGTATGTGCGCTTATGTTTATGTGTGTGTGTGCGTGCAGCGCTCCACAGAAAGTAAAACCTATCAACATGTGTGAGTGTGTACGTGTGTGTAAGTTTGCGTACGTGTATGCGTTTCCATCCGTGTATGTGTGTGTACGTACGGCGTTCCACAATCGCGCCGCAGTTTATCTGTCTGTGTGCCTGTCTGTCAGTCTAACCTACACAGAGTTGTGAAGGGAGTAAGTAGGGAACTTTTTTTACATTGACGGACATCTTTTATATTTATTATTGTGTTATTTTTTGACAATTGCTCGAAATGAATACTGATAATAAAAGCAATTCGAATTTATCAAGCAGTGAACTACAGCAGCGACGGCGTGCAGCGAGGAATGAAGAAAAACGGGCCGAACAGCGCCATCGGAACGCCGAAATTCAGAGGCGAAGACGTGCCGCTATGAATGAAGAGGAGCTGGCTGAACAACGCCAACAAACCACTGTAGCCAAGCAGCGACGGCGTGCTGCGATGGTTGAAGACGAACTGGCTAAGCATCATCTTTTATATTAATTATCTATATCTATATCTACATATAATATAAAATAGTGGAACTTCCATCATCCTTAAGAGAAACGTGGAACAATCACGTCTATGCAATGATACACGTTTTACAGTCAGGCAGAAGATGAACCATCTCCTAGAGGTCACTACTCTAGGTGGGAGCACCTAGAATTGTTCATATACTATGCACAAACGGTACAACGAAGAATCTGGTATATCTGGTATATCTGGAAGATACTGTTTTTTGTATCACACATACACCACGGACTCGCCTCATACTGTAACCAGACAAACATCCAATATAGTCATTTTCTCTTTTACCTGTCTTCTCTTACCGTCTGTTTACCCGGGCGAAGCTGGGTACGTCAGCTAGTTGAAATTAATTTCAAAACTAACTGGAAAGAAAAGAGAATAATGTTGTTTTCGATACACTTAATAAAGTTTGAAATGTGTGTAGATATATATATATAAATAAGTATATATATATATATATATATATATATATATATATATATATATATATATATATAGGTATATACATAAATAAGTATATATAAATATATATAAATAAGTATATATATATATACTAGCAGAGGTACCCGACGTTGCTCGGTATAACTCTCAATGGAGTAGTCGTTCAAATGAACCGAAAGACTTCCCTTAAACACGACTATAGAAGTAACAATTTATAGGTATTGGCCCTAAAGATGGCCTTTGAACGTTCCCTTTGAAAAATCTCTGCGGCGGTGCTGCCAGCAAAGACGAATCCGATGGTAACAATTTAAACTTGGTGGCCCTGAAGAGGGCCTTGGATCGTTCACTCTTAAAAGTCTCAGCGGCAGAGCTGTCAGCAAAGACGACTCTGATTAGAGGTGGTGGCCCTTAAGAACTTTGGTGTGTCGAATTTGCTTTGCTTGTTATTTGAGATTGTAACCTAGAAAAGCATGTAACAGTCGGTGGCCACACAAACGGCCTTGGCAAGATCACACTGGAATGTCAAAAAAATGTGTAAATAAGATGTAGGGAAAAGTAGATTAATTAGGTTAAAACTACGGAACATCGATAGCAGAGCGTAATAACAACATAAATGCGGAAAACGGAGACATTGAACATTTATAACGCATAGCAAAAGCAACATCAGAGGCGTACGTGGTATTTTCAAAAGGACCAAAATAGCACACGGATACAGCAAATGTAAGCATTTAAGCAAAAAAAAATAACAGCGATTATCTGTTGGCGGATGGGGTGCCTACAAAACTTCCTTATAGACTATATTTTGGGTTTTCTCGCGAGCTGCAAAAGCAAATAGGTTATGTCGGCTCCCCACTCGAGAGCAGCCAACATATAGTTGACCATGGGAGAAGCACGGTTCTTCTAAATTAATCCCTACGACCATCAGCGTCTGACCCTGTGATTTGTTAATCGAAATGGCGAAATTGAGCCGGAGAGGGAATTGCAGCCTTTTGAATGTGAAAGAAATGTCTTTACCAGATGGAATGAGAGGTATCCTTGGTATGAAGACAGTATCACCCTTACCACATCCTGTAAGTATTGTTGCCTCAATAACATGAGGCATCGCCTTTTGGATGACCAGACGCGTGCCGTTGGAAAGCCTTCGGGGTTCCAAATTTCTGAGGAGCATGACAGGGGCACCTTTCTTAAGTCGCAGTAAGTGTGGTGGCAATTAGGGAGGGTCTAGGGAGTTAAGAAATTCTGTGGGGTAATTAACAACTTCGACCGGATCAGCCATAGAGTCAAGGGACTTGTAGACGTGCAGGTTTTCAGGCAAACACAGCATGAGCTGTTCATTGATGTTTCCAACTATGTGGTTTTTCGAAGCCAATATTGCGCGTTCACACAACGACTCTTGATTTGTGTAGTTCTCCTCAAGATTAGGAAAAACAGACGTCCGTAACTCAGCAATTGACTTAACGCATGTGCAAATCCCTGTGAGGTCCGCTGTACCATCTCCCTCGAGTGGGAATTTGCCATCTCCCAACAACTAAATGGCAGCAGCAAAGCCCGCTGATGTCTCATCACCTTGCAGTTGTGCTCTCATGTTTTGTTGTAAGCGTCAGCTTTCTTACATAACGCCAAAGTGGGGAGGCCTTAAGGCATACACCAACCTCATCAGCCCGCGTACCTTTTGGGATTACAGGCAGAGTCTGCCGGAAGTCCCCAGATAACAGGAAAGTGACACCTCCCATTGGTTCTTGACAGTCCCTCATGTCTCTGAGTGACTGGTCTAATGCCTCGAAAGCCGCCCTGTGGGCCATTGTGCATTCGTCCCAAACAATTAGTAGGCAGCGCTTTAACACCAGCGCTTTTCCGGAAGACTTGCTGATTTTGCACGTGGGTGTCTCAGATGATGCCACGTTGAGAGGAAGACTGGAGGCAGAATGGGCCGTCCTGCTACCAGGCAGAAAAGTTGCTGCAATTCCGGAAGAAGCCACGGCCAATGCGATGTTTCCGTGTTGCTTCACTGCAGCGAGTAAAAGTTTGATTACAAATGCTTTGCCCGTGCCTCCAGGGGCGTCCAGAAAGAATATACCCCCTCCCCGATTACGGATGGAATCAACGACAATGTTGTAGGCTTGTTTTTGATCCATTAGAAGTTTTGGTTCATTCTCTTCAACATACCTTTTGAGTTCGTCGACACCATATGACGTTTCACGTATAATGTCGTTGGGAATGTCAGATGGCGCATCTCGAAGTGTTTGCGGAAGCCCATATTTCTCCAAGACATCTCCACCCATTGAAGCCACTCTGTCTTCAATATCGATCAGAGCTCTGTTATATATAGCGTCTGAAAAGCCGACATCTAAGTTTTGATATTGCAATTGAGCGAGACACCTATATTCGTCTGCGAAATCATCTTTAAACTTTTGCCATAAAGAGTAAGGATCGCTCAATTCACAGACGTGCAAGAGGATAGCAAAAAGTGCTCTTAGACTACGAGATGATTGTGAGATGGCACCTTCCGTCAAGGTTGCATCCCATTGTGCGTCATCTTCTAAAAGTCCACGCCTCAAGCAGGATTCCCTGTACGTTCCGCAGGCGTATCCATCGACGGTTCTCAGATGAGTTAAGCTAGTCGGCCCTCTTACCTCATGAAGCAGAAGTCGCAGGTAGAAGCATTTGTGTTGGGTAGGGTGGACCGTATAAACTCGCCCAAGGCAATTGTCGAATTTGATGCCTGGATATCCAACCACCTCTTGTCCTACCTTCCTTCGTAGCCATTTTGTCCGGTTCCATGTATAGTAAGACGGTATTTCAGAATACAGCAGAGTTCGAGCGAAGTCGTCGTGTTGACAAAGTTTGAAAAAAGGGGTGAGTGTAGTTTCCTTTGGTGAGATCGCTAGCTGAGCAGCTGGTGCATCATTGAAATACACCTGTTGACCGTTTTCAAGGTGAACGGCAAGTTGTTTAATGACGGCGTGTCGTTGGTACAGTGGGAAGCTAGAAACGCGCCAAAAAGCTTCATTGCTGCTAATGTATCGGCCTGCTTGGTAGTCAGATACCTCATATCTACTGTTTTCATGACGAAGACCAAAGACGGCAGCATCCGATCCCTTGTTTACGTACTTACAAACGTATTTAATTGATTTTACTGAGTTGCAAAATTTGACGTTTATATGGGCGTTGAACGCTTTCAAAAGAAGGGGCCAATATGGCACTATCCAGCTGTTGTCGATTTCGCGTTCACCAACTTTTGGTGTGAACTCACCGTCTTCAGGTCTTCAGGTCTCCTGCGCCTATACAACGGATATCCGTCACCGCCAGTCTGTGTTTCCTGTAAAAACGTCCTGGGATATCGTTTTGTACACTTTACGTCGTGTATGCACGGGGATTTCATATTGAGTCCATGTCCGCAAGGGCCATGGATCATGTTTGATGTTACTATAGAGAAGAGGTCCTTGTCAATCGACAGATCAGGTAGTTCGGCAGAAATGAATTTGTCGATGTAGTTTGAACTGATTTTTGTAACCAACCAAATCAAGATATGGGCATGCGGCAGCCCTCGTTTCTGCCATTCAACCGTGTACATGTCGCACTTGACAGGCCCAAAAACCTGTCCTTTCTTTAATAAATCCATTAATTTGGATAATTTCAGGCGAAACACTCTTGCTATGAGATCGTGCCTGTGTCTTGGTGCTTGACCGTGGAACAGTTCGTTTGTAATCTCCTTCCATTTGGGATTGCATGTAAACGTTATGAAAAGGTCGGGGCGCCCATAATGTAGTACGTAGGTCATGGCGTCCTGAGTCTTCTCGTGCATGTATCGGGGTCCCCATGTGAACGTTAAAGGCAAAATAACACTTGCCCTAAATTGTCTGGGGATACGTCGTTGTTAATTCCATCGCTTAAATGAATGTAGCATTCAGATCGAAGTTTCTTTTGATTTAATTTAATGAACCATAATCTCTCGGACTCCATTTTAACGGCCATATCAACAGCAAATTGTTGGAAAAGGTCCCGAGAACGGTGTAGATGGTTGAATGAATTGTCCCTTCTCATAAATCCGAAAGCGTAGAAATCCATGCAGGTGACAGTTTTCCTAAGATGTGCTTCACCATTGCCTACTGAATGTTGAGGAATGCCGAAATGGTATCCGTCCTCGCCGTTGACAAATAGCAATGGATACTGGAGTGCATCGTAGGACCTGCGTGTCTCATTGATACGCTGTAATGTGCTGTCTCGGTGCTTTAGAATGATATCTCTCTTGTTGTGCTGTTCACCACAAATAACCGTAGCAATCTCATTACATGTTGGTGCACTGAACCGACCAGGATGTTCTCCAGATGGCCTTCGGTCAGCTTGTATGACCACACTAAAGTTTTGGTCGGTGGCTGTTTCCAAAGCGTACTTGAAACTGCGAACATAGCTGTTTATGTCGTGAAGCATTTCTTGAAGTTTTATTATGGTTCCAATGTTAGTTTCGGACGAAAAAGAGTTTCGCATCTCTGCCTGCTCCTGATAGTTTCCAACGAAGTATAACTGATGAAATTGAGGATCCTTTTCTGCTAGAGGCTGAATAGAACCAATCAAGTGGTAGATCTGCCTCTGGACCTTGAAAGTTGGCATGAACCCACGTTCCGAGGCAAGCTTTGCTCCGGGGAATTATAGCAGCGGATATTACGCAGAAACTTCGATGATTCCCCCGTCGTGTCTGTCAAAAGGAGTTGCAATGTCTCTGGAGGGTCGTGAATAGGAGGTAGTCTAACTTTACCGTTTGAACAGCACATTCCATCTGTCTCCCCTGGCCACTTTTTCGTACGACAAAACTGGCAAGTAGAGGTCATTTCCCCAATTTCAATATCTGCATGGACGGCGTAGTCGGAGGAGGGGTCGTAGTTAAAGGCCTTCAACAACCATCGTGAATTGCAAGTCCTAGAAATGCCATGTAACGATGATCGCGGCTGTTCACTTTGCAGAAGTCGTTGCTCTATGGTTTCAGTATTTCGTGCAGCAGCAGTGGCAGCGGCGTCCCTGCTACGTCGAACGGCACGTCGTCCTTCATCCTCTCGTGTGCGAGCAACAGCAGTCGCAGCAGCACTTTTGTTCCGTTGAAGTTCACGTCGACTGTCATCCTCCTCCGCTCTTGCAGCTACCGTCTGCACAGCATTCTGTGAGAGCCTGATCGCAGTTGCATTTACATCTTCGGTGAGGCGCCTTCGCTTAGACCTACTTGCATCATTAGATAATCGATCAATGAAAGTTCTTTTCGTGGGGGGCATTGTTTTTAGAAAATTAACCAGGGAGAACGATAGTGGACAAATAACGTTTAAGTAAGCAAATCTAAACACGGATATAAATTGTAAAAAAATGTGTTAAATCTATGTGGTCTGAGAAAGTGGGTATGTTTTGCAAGATTTGTGTACCAGTCAAATTTCAGGTTTTAAGTTAGGGGCAACGCAAAGTAAGTACTAACCATTGAAAGGATACAGGCAAAAATGGCCGAAAAATCACAGCATGATAAACTGGAATCTTATGACCATAAACACATTAACTAAACCTCCTTTAACCCTTTAGTGTTCAAACCGACCGAAATTATTTCCCCTTCATTTGTGCAAACCACCCAAAACCGCCGTAACACCCACACTTAAATATCGTTCTAAAAATAAACAATACCGTCATCAAAATCTCGTCAATTCGAGATTACTTCGAGATTAGGCCCTTACCGCGAAAATTAACACTTAATATAGTGAAACAACTTAAAACAACACGTGTTTTTTTAACGTTGAAAGTAGAACAGATTTTTTGTTTGTATCAACATGGCTTATGAAAGTAGTGATACCGACTTTGAAGTTTTTACACACGACGACATTCAAAATGAACAAGAAACAAAAGATAATATTAGTGATTTATCTTCAAATGAATCAGATGTTTACATTTCTGAAATTTCATCCGACGACGATTGTTGTTTTGAAAGTGAAAACGAAGATCGAACGTAAACTTCAAAAGTTATCAGGTACTAATACAGTGTTAATGTGAACTTCAATAGATAAGTCGAAGGGAGACCTTAAGGGGGCTACCTGCTCCTGAAGGCCCCCACAATCGATGTACGGAAAAATAAAATAGCCTACAACGCGTAATAGGACTTCAGAAACCTATGTATGAAATGTGGTGCAAATCGGTTGTAAAATGTAGAAATGCATGCGGTTACACAAACAGACATCTGTTTTATATATATATATATATATATAAATGTATATATATATATATATATATATATATATATATATATATATATATATATATATATATATATATATATATATATACATAAATAAGTATATATATATAAATATATGTGTGTATATATATATATATATATGATGAAGGGTGATACCCAGAAACATTACTGTATGCAGTTCTGTTTACATGCCAACACAAGACCAAGAATGAAGGGTTCATTCTACTGACATGGCTTTAAAAATTAGGCTTGTTTGCATAATTGCAACGAATTGAATGTTGTTATTGATATTTGAACATCTCAGATTACATTTATATATATATATATATAAACCATAAGCCCAAACCCGTTTAGTCGGCATGTCTACCGTAAGAATATATATATATATATATATATATATATATATATAAATATATACATATATATATATACATATATATATATATATATATATATATATACATATATATAAATTATAAGTTTGAAGAACAATCAGAGGAAATTTATCTAAAAAGTTTTCTTAGACCGTAGAAATTAACCAGATAAATAATGATTTAAATGGAGCTCAGTATAAAACGTAACTTTGAAGAAATAGCAGATAAATCTTACCGATATTCCTTTATGAAGAACAATCAGGCCACATTTACCTAATTTGTCCTCTTAGTCGGTAGAAATTAACTAGACAAATAATCATTTAAACGGAGCTTTGTTTAAAATGTAAGTTTGAAGAAATAATAGATAAATGTTACCAAAAATTCCTCTAGTCCCGACTGTCGACAGTTTCGCTCGTACTTTGTAGAAATGTCTAATCGTTACATTATCCACGAGGCTTCGAGCTTATCAAGAGACTCCCTCGGTTAGGACCGAAATTTCCAAAGTAATCGGTGTTAGTAACGAATTCAAATGGGGTGAAAAATCATCACGTGGCTAGCGGTCAAGACAGAATTGTTGTGAAGGGTAGACCGGTGGCAAGTAAGGACATTGCTAGAAGAAGCAGTTAGTTACCACCTAAAGTTTACTCAACTGTAAGGGAGTATACAACAAAGTCATAAATAACATATATATATTTAAACATAATCACAGATACATATACTAGAGTGGGCTACCTTCAAGGGTTTGGCTCGATGAATGAATAAATTAAATAAACAATTATATATAACATATATATATATATATATATATATATATATATATATATATATATATTGAGTATATGTTGGTTGTTTACCGACACCTCAGTATGCAGATTGGAGCACTCGACGAAGTACGCAAGCTGGTTTGTTTACTCCGGAGTAATGTAAAATAAGTAAGTCAAACATGTAAAATTTGTCTTCGTTTATTATAAATTCTCTGCTATATATATTTAGGTGACGGCTATTATTGTCTGTGACCTCATCAGGCAGTACGAATTAATGTGGAAAAGACAGATAAACATGTTGAAATGTGTTCCACTCTGTCAATTTATCGATATGTCCAGCTCCTGGGTGTGTTGTTAGTCCTCCGAGGAACTGAAACCATATGAGCTAGAAAAACGAATTTCAACGTCAGAGGACATCTTCGTACCCCAGGAAAAGTACGGCTCTTTCCGAACTGATCTGGAAGCTCAAGCTGGACAGGACCCCGTACTCTCTGGCCTGGTCAAAAATCAGGAGAGTGCCACCTGATAGAGGCGGATCTGGCATCTGCAACCTCTGTCTGAGCGAGACCCTCGAAATACTCAGTGGTGGGAGTAGCCTAATCAAACTCAGGACCAACTTCTTTGGTACATGTAGACACCTCAGGGCTGGAACCTTCCTCAAGCTATATGGATAACAACCCATTGGGATGGGAACTTACCTCAAGCTATAGGGATAGCAACCCCGTCACACCTAGCCCAAGGTACACCAAAATCACCCCTACACCCGCCTCTATCCCCACCTCTACACCCGCCTCGATCAGCACCTATAGCAACACACCTACCTAGCAGCTAAAACCATGCCTCCCACCGCTGTGGTCAACCCCCTTCTCTCTCACTTCCTTAACCAGAACTCAAATTAGCTGACACTAGATGATATAAAGAGACTAAGTACATCGGCGGAGTCCTACCCTCTGTGCAAACAGGCACCCCAAGTTTCCGACCAGCGGGCCTCAACGCCCGACCCCGGCTTGTGATCCGAGTACCCGGAGGATATCCTGCCTCGAACCTGACCCCCTTCGCACGCTTGAGTAAATGATAAATACCACAAGTAAATAGGACGCGCCTATTACTACTACTTACTTTTGACCGTGTGTGTGTATCCACATGTGGGCGTATATGGAATTGTGTGTATGCCTGCATGTATGCGTGTGTATGACTGTGTAGACGTAATATGGGAATGCACCCGAGCCTGCGTTTGTGCGTGTGTACGTGCAACGGTGTGCGTTGACGAACATATACGCATATGTACTTTATGCTGAAATAAGAATTGTAGTCCTTTACACTTCTGGATTTTGACAAACAGGTTTTTTAGTTTTATATTTTTTACTCCACTTTTACTTCATTTGTTTTAAAACGCACCCATCTTTTGTTGGACTGTGTGGACGTAAATAGGTGAATGACCCGAGCCTGTGTTTATACGTGTGCACGCGCAATGGTGTGCGTTGGCGGACAATTACACGTTTGTACTCTATGCTAAAATAAGAATTGTAATTCTTTACACTTCTCGATTCTGACACAGGTTTTTTATTTCATTTTATATTTTTCTAATTTTTTTTTTTTTATTGGTTTTAGCACACGCATTTTTTTGTTTGGCATCCCACACTATGTGAAGTGGTGGCAGGATAGATGCCAGTCTACACAAATAAATTCTTACGATCATAGCAGCAGCCTACTAAGGTTGACCTGCTAGCTGACTTCTTAACATCACTACCACTACCAAGAGCTGGACATATCGATGAATTGACAGAGTGAAACACATTTCAACAACATGTTTCCCTGTCTTTTCATGTTTGCCTGATGAGGTCACAGACAATAATAGCTGTCACCGAAATATATATAGCAGAGAACTTATAATAAACGAAGCCAAATTTTACATGTTTGACTTACTTATTTTACATAACTGTGTATATATATATATATATATATATATATATATATATATATATATATATATATATACAGTTATGTAAAATAAACAACATAAGATAATTATTTCATTTACCAGTGGTTTCTTGAAGGCAGATGTTATGTCTGTCTACAGTCGTCAGAATGAATAAATAACATCTCTTTTTTCCTGTACCTTTCCGACGGAAATACTTTATATATATATATATATGTGTGTGTGTGTGTGTGTGTGTGTGTGTGTGTGTGTGTGTGTGTGTGTGTGTGTGTGTGTGTGTGTGTGTGTGTGTGTGTGTGTGTGTGTGTGTAGAAATAAATACAGTAAATTGTGTGTTTAAAATTACGAGGGTTGAAATACCACATTGGTTTGATAAATTTAACCTGAAGCAAACGGAAGATATAGAATAGATATACAGACCGTCTCAATAACTATTTCATCTCTCGGACAGATTAGAGATTTAATCTGTTTCGCCCTGAAAATTGTGTTTGTAGCAGATAATCCGTAGACTTTCCTCAGCGAGAGATAAGATCAAATGGAACAAACACATACAACTAAAAGCTGCACGAATGAATATCTCACCTCGTGCGCTTGACGTTAGAAGTGGTGTGAGTGGATATGCTAAAAATAATAGCATTAATACACCCAACTTATAAGCTCACCTAGTTAGGGAGCCGAAATACAAATAAAATACAGAGTTACTAACTCATATTGATACCTTGCAATTAACAAGCTCAAAGTATAAATACTGAGTATTATAATAATATATGTAGAAATAAACACAGTAAATTGTGTGTCTAAAATGTTAATTGCAGGGTATCAATATGAGTTAGTAACTCTGTATTTTATTTGTATATATATATAAGAAAAAGTATGACCCCGACGGCAGAGCTCAAGCCGTTTCGACGGCTATTTCTGGACTAAATTAGAATTTTTAGCCTGGTGAATAAATAGCCGAACTTTTCTAGGGGGTACTTCCAGTTTGACATAGAGAGTTACTATGCATCTATTACCTTACCGCTCCTTACGGCCGCCTTGGACTTTGCCGAAACACTCACACCCATCACTGAGCAGGAAAGAAATATCATTCTCCACGCCAGGAAGACAGTCCTACTTTTCGACAACTCTAAGTGGATAAAGAGAGCTCCCGACTCCTCCTTCGACGTCAGTATGGGCGCGACGGATTCGGCCGAGGTCACAGATCTTATAGGATTATTCCTACTATTTAAACTCACCGAAATGTTTCCAGCATTCGGCGGTGGTTTGTACCGGGATGATGGGCTCCTCACACTCAAAGGGTACAACACCAGTCGTAGAGACCGGGGCCGTAAACAACTAATCAACTTCTTCTGGGACTGGGGATTTAAAATCACCCTACAAACGTCCCTAACCCGAGTCAATTTCCTGGACGTTACCCTTAACCTCGAAAATGATCTGTACTACCCATACAGGAAACCAAACGACAACCTGCACTACATCCACCGCCACTCTAACCATCCTAGAAACATCACCAATAACCTGGTTAAAAACATCTCCCTCCGCATATCTCGTTTGTCCGCTAATAAGCAGATATTCGACGAACACGCGCTTCATCACAACCAGGCCCTCAAGCGCAACGTAATGTGGTTCAATCCTGCCCCATAATACCGAGGTGGCGACACCTATCGAGAAAATCTTCTTTAGACTCCTCGAAAAACACTTTCTACTACAACACCGTTACCACAACATAATCAACAAAAATACCATCAAACTCTCCTACAGCACCACACCTAACTTCGCACAAAACATCGTCTCCTCAAACAACAAAAAACTCAACCCCTATGGAAGAAATAACCTAGACATCAGTGGAGAGCCGACCAGGAGGTGTAACTGCCCTGATAGATCTACGTGCCCCCTCAACAACAAATGCCGAGAACGTAACGTACCTGTGCAACGTGAGGACGGACACCTCCAACAAAGCTTATATAGGATTAACCGCGTGTGACTTCAAGACCCGGCTCTACCAACACCGACATACTTTCCGAAACCCGGTCCGGCGACATGCCACTACACTCTCGGGCCACATCTGCTCCAAGATAATAATATAACCTACAATCTCACTTGGAGCTTACTCTCCAAAGCTAACTCTTACACGGGAGGACGCCGTCCGTGTAACTTATGCTCGGAGGAAACATTACAAATGCTGTTTTCGAAGGACCAACTCCTAAACAAGAAAGAGGAACTGGTAACCGCATGCAAACACAGATTGCGTAGGACTTACCTCGCCCTCAAACCCCATAACGACCCGGGTGGGTAGACAAGGGCTGATACACCCCACCCCCTCACCCTACTTGCCGAATAAGTTAGGGGAAACCCCAGCTTACTTAGGTAGATGTATCTCTTTTCTTTTCTTTTCTTTTCCTCTTTGTCTTCTTTTTCCCCCTGTCACATCCTATCACTTCCTTCCACCCCCTATTTTCTTCCTCCTCTGCTTTTCCCCTTCGCCTACCCCGATGCAGCCCATCGGGCCTCTGTAGCATCAGTTCCTCCACCCCTGTAATCTTAAGATATAATTGGCCGAATACGTTTTACTAACTACTTATAGCAGACGTGTTAAATTCCTTTAATTCTGTATCAGTTCTGGTACTACTCAATTTCTACAAGGTTTTTCTATTCTCAACTTATTAACCTGTAATTGTAAAATAGCATTGTGATTTTTTTTATTCATTTCTCACTATCTAATTTTATATATTTTTTATTTCTTTCTATTATCTTTTATTGTCTCCTACTCTCATACGATTTACCTATTCTATAACCTCCCTCCTCCACTTCATACTCTATCCTCAGAATCTGCTGTATAGATATCACTTTCAACGCTTGACCGTCACACCCCTATTGTTCTACAGGCAAGTTCAGCCACCCCTACCTCCCACCAAATGCCATGATAGACTTATTTGTGTTTACAACAAATGTTAACCAATCCTCTTGACAACTACAATCTTCCTATATAAGGAAGTACCACCTTGAAAAGTTCGGCTATTTATTCACCATACTAAAATTCTAATTTAGTCCAGAAATAGCCGTCAAAACGGCTTGAGCTCTGCCGTCGGGGTCATACTTTTTCCTATTTCCCACTCTACTACCCTAAGTATTGAGTACTCTGGTGCGTTATGGTCCATCTGGTTCCTTACCACAATTCCTTTGTTATATATATATATATATATATATATATATATATATATATATTTACGGTAGACATGTTAACTAAACGGGTTTGCAACACACCAATCAGTGAATAATGATGCAATTCGATTCAAGCACTCAACGCCTTGTTTATTCTTCCACCTTCCAAATATAATTTGTCACTCAGTAATGGAGTATATAAAGAATAAGGAAAATGCGAAGTTCGGTGAAGATGTTAAAGAGTCCTTTATTAACAAAGCTATTATATTTATTTTAAAGTCCGTTCCCTTGTTACGGACTTTTGCTATGAAAACATCATTTCTGTCCGTTCTCTTATCTTTAGATTGGATTGCCTCGGAAACGTAACCTTATTACATACAGATGCTATCTGATGATATCACATGGCCGGTTACGTGACTGAACATTCACGTAGCCACGACCGTCATTGAAATATGTATCACAGCTAATTCCTAATAAAGGAATCTTTAACATCTACACTGAACTACGCATTATCCTTATATATAATAGTAATAATAAACACAATGACCAAAATCCAGAGAGGACTCGATAAGGGCTGTATATATAGGTATATATATGGGTACATATAAACCTGTAGAGCAAATATTTCTTATTAGCACAGATTAAAAGTTTAAGCAAACAATTTCTGCTGACACCCTACAGAAGAACCCGCTTGAGCGTGAAAGCAGAAATTGTTTGCTTAAACTTTTAATCTGTGCTAATAATAATTATATATATATATATGTATATTAAAATAACAGATTAAAGTTTAAGCAAAGAATCGCTGCTTTCACCCTTAACGTTAAGGGTGAAAGCAGCTATTCTCTGCTTAAACTTTAATCTGTTATTTTAATAAATATTTGTTCTACGGTTCTTATATATTTGATATATATTTATCCTTATCAAGCCCTCTTTGGATTTTAGTCTTCAAATTTATTATTATTACTATTATTATTATTATTACTATATATATAATATATATATATATATATATATATAGGAGTAAGTAAGACCCCGACGGCTGAGCTCAAGCCGTTTCGACGGCTAATTCTGTACAGAATTAGCCGTCGAAACGGCTTGAGCTCAGCCGTCGGGGTCTTACTTACTCCTATTACCCACTCTACTACCCTAAGTATTGAGTACTTTGGTGCGTTATGGTCCACCTGGTTCCTTACCACTTTTCCCTCGCTATATATATATATATATATATATATATATATAAACGGAAAAAATGAAACGAAATTTCATTTCTCACTCTTAGTATACATACTTATATATATATACGTACTTATATATATATATAAATACACACACATATATATAGTAACAATAATATATACAGTAATGATAAAAGCATTAATTTATGCTTAAACTTTTAATCTGTACTAATAATATATATCTATATATATAAAAGTAAGCAATCTCTGACTGTCCCCCCCCCCACACACACACCACCACCACCACCACCACCACCACACACACACACACACACCACACGCCACACTTTCATGCGTTAAGTGGTTAAAATTTACTCGTTAGAAATATGATATGAATTTCATTGTGAACAAAGATCTTCAGAAGTGTTAATTACCTCAGCTGTTCTTTTGTCAACGGGGAGACATATTTTAAAAACTACGATTTGTAGTAGTCAGAAAATAGTTTCTTGTTACCTTGAAGTCCCTATACGAACCCCAATATTATATTTGTGTTCAAATTAAGTTGAAATCATTCAATGTGTGTGTCAGACTTCACCAAGGGTCCGTACTGTCACCTCTTCTGTCCATAATCTTTATCGACAAGATTGATATGATTGAAGTCGTTTATCTAGCGGATGAAGGATCAGCCAGCTGATATTTGCAGATGACATGGTGTTACTTAATTCAACAGAAGGTGATCTTTGACATGCACTTGATGGGTTTGGTGCCAAGTGCTGCATGGCTGAAATGAAAACCAGTGCTGCAAAGACTGAGACACTTGTCATCTCATGGAAGCCTGTGCAGTGCACTCTACATGTGAATAGTGTTTCACTGAAGCAGAGTAGTTCAAGTATCTTGGGACCGTGTCGAAGAAGGTTAAATAAAGTGAAAGAACTGCAGGAACTGATACAGTGATGTGCCAGCTTCAGAACTCAGTAACCAGAAGAAGGGAGGTAGGTGTAAATGTCAAACTCGCTTTCTTTAATTGGTATTCGTGGTAACCTTTACCTCTGGTCAGGAATCTTGGGTAATGACCGAAAGAATACGAATGCAAATACAAGTGGCCGAAATGGGGTTCCTTCAAAGGGTCTTTGGAGTAACCTTACACTATAGAGTCTGTAGTTCGGAGATCACAGAGAGTCACTCAAGGTAGAGCTGTTACTTCTCCTAAGAAGAAGAAGAAGAAGAAGAAGAAGAAGAAGAAGAAGAAGAAGAAGAAGAAGAAGAAGAAGAAGAAGAAGAAGAAGAAGAAGAAGAAGAAGAAGAAGAAGAAGAAGAAGAAGAAGAAGAAGAAGAAGAAGAAGTTTCGAGAATGAGAAAGAAAATTGTATGTGTATGTACATGTATATATATGTGTGTGTGTGTGTTTGTATACATATATATATATATAAATATCCTAGACCCCAGTAGACAACTGATGAGGAAAACTCCCCCGCCTCCTGTTCTTGCTTTCTTCGTATTCCCACTGCATTTTAAGTTACCTTAAATAGCAACTACATTGCTATTTCTATTATCCATATATTTCATCATATATATGGATATATATATGTATATATACATATATATATATATACACACACATAAATATATACCAAAGGTTTTACTTATGCATTACGCACAGCTGTATGTACATGTGTGTGTGTGTGTGTGTGTGTGTGTGTGTCACAAAAACAGGATTGCCATTTGTACGAATTAAGGAAATGCCACACAAACGTCACAACTATTCTATTACCAAAAGTGTGTGACCTCTGTGACTTCTCACACATTCGCTACACGACCTACAAGCACATATACAAGCCATGCCCACGAACACTACTCTCATCCATTCTTGGGACATTTAGGAAATTGAGTATCAATTGAGTATCAATTTCTTCGCCATTCACACGTTTTCATTTAAGTGCTTTTTGAAAAACATTGAATGATGTTTTGGCTGGGGGTGGAAAAAACTCGAATCAATGTCCTTTGCATTTTGCATCAATGTCCTTTATTTCACGTTGCTCCAGTTTACTCAGCTGTAGAGATGAGATAATAGGACTGGGGGCCCCTATCATTAAATTATCCAAGACACCTCCAACGAGATAAACCTTGGAGGAGGCCAGCTACACCTGCATATGTTTGAGCTGTCACACATGCATATAAAGTTTCAAATTTGCGGAATATGACTAATCGATTATATCGACGTCAAATCTTGACAAGTATTTCATTTTATTGTCACAAGATAAATGAAAGGCAAAGTTGACCTCGGTAGGATCTGGGCTCAAAGTGTCGTAGTACGAAGCTAAATATTGCAAGTCAGAAAGGTATTTAGGTACCGTGAAGAAATCTGATTGTCCTATATCCGTTGGAACATAAATATCTACCGACTTTGACTTCTTCTCATGTCTTGAACCACCTACATGCAGTCCCGAGATGTAGGGTTCGAGTAAACAACACAGCTAACAACACAGCTATAAAATAAAGTACCAGTAATGCACTGGAATAATTGCTGGCCTTGCGCCAAAAGTAAAACAATTATTGTTATTGTTGTTATTTATGTTAACGATAATGTCAATAAGGTTACTGGTTGACAATATCATTTATTGTCCACGTTATTATTTTTCTGTAATTGTCAAAAATGTGTTTATGAAGATGTAACTAATGTCCACATTGGTTCAATTGTCCTAAATCTACAAACAAATTTATTTGGTGTCAGGAGGGTGGAATATCTTACACTCTCTTTTATAGAAAAGGTGCTACTGCAATATCAGAGCCTCCTCCTCATACTACTACTACTACTACTACTGCTACTACTACTACCTACTTCTACAACTACTACTACTACTACTACTACTACTACTACTACTACTGCTACTACTACTATTTCTACTACTACCTACTTCTACTACTACTACTAGTACTACTACTACTACTACTACTACTACTACTACTACTACTACTACTACTACTACTACTACTACTGCTACTACTACTACCTACTACTACTACTACTACTACTGCTACTACTACTACTACTACTACTACTGTTACTACTACTACTACTACTACTATTACTACTACTATTACCTACTACTACTACTACTACTACTACTACTACTACTACTACTACTACTACTACTACTACTTCAGACGTTGCTATATTTATTTTACAAAAAGATGTTAGCAAATTTCATTGAGAGAAAAAGAAAAAAAAACACGAAGGTGGAATAAAAGGATTTTTTCCGAGGTGAAAGGAAATGAATGGCTTAAATCTCGGCTCTTTCTTCAAATATTTCACACGAGAAGAGAGGTAGAAACATGACAACATATTAATACACTGAAGGCGTGTGGCCTGATGGTTAGGATGTTGGATTCCTCGGCTGGATTGTGTGTTGTGTTCTTAAGCAAAACATTTCATTTCACATTGCTCCAATATACTCAGCTGAACATGATTACCAGAATTAGCTGGGGCTTTAAACCTGCCAAGGCCTGACATTTTGTACAGGAGGCAGGTGGAGTATATTACTTTCAGTTGCTTCACGACCACAAAACACCGGCCTGACGAACCTCCTTGCTTGAGACACTTTGTAGACATTTAACCCGTTAGCATTTAACCTGGCCATATCCGGCCAAAATTCTCTAACCTCTTTCTGTTCAATCCAGATGTAACTAGCCACTCATACTGATGTTAAGGTATTGTTTTCAAAATAAATAACATCTAAATCTTGTAGATTCGATATTGTGTGAGGTAATTATGTAAGATTTACCACAAAAATACAATAGTAAATACAGAATAATGTAAATGCTAAAGGATTAAACAGTTTTTTTAATCACGAAACCAGCCAGAAGATACAAACCAATCAGACTGATTGTAAATCCAAGAAAACGATCATAACAATGATTTCTACTATAGGCAGAAGACCAGCAATTTGGGGGAGGGGAAAGTCGATTAAATAGACTCCAGTATATTACTGGTACTTTATTTTATCGACCCTGTAAGGATGAAAGGCAAAGCTAACCTTGGTGTGGTTTGAAATCAGAACGTAAAGGGCTGTAACTCTATGTCACGAAGCAGGGTGTTTAACGTTCTACCGATTCTGCCAATCCACCGCCCTCAATGATAATAATAATAATTGCTATTATAGGCACAAGACCAGCAATTTTAGGGGAGGGGGAATCGATTAAATAGACCCCAGTGCATTAACCACGGCGGGATTTGAAATCAGACCGTAAAGGGCCGTAACTCTATTCTGCAAAGCATGGCGTCCGACCATCTACCGATTCTGCCAATCCACCGCCCTTATAATAATAAGAACAATAATAAAAATAACAATAATAATAACAACAGTAACAACAATATACGCACGTAGGCCAGTGGGGTTTATATGATCGACTAAATACCTTTAATCTTTTTGATATCAAACCGCCATGTGTTTATATTTAAATTTAAACTTTCCATCATAATTTTATGTAAGAACCTTTACAAGTTGTGCTCGGAAAACGCTCTTGTGGATAATAAAGTTAGATATTTAACGAAATCTTTGCATATTGGCTATTTTCAAAATGATTTTAAAGGTAGAATGAAACCACTAAAAAAGAAAAAGAATAAATGAATGCAGGCGTTCACTAAAACAGCTGGAGTCTTAGGAACCAAGGCAAAAAAATTAAAATTAAACATTGGAAAGCTAGACATTAATCTGGGAGTGGGTGGGGTAGAAATTAAAAGTGGGTGATGCTGAGGTGGAAATTAAAAATGGGAGTGAATGTGATAGCAATTACACCTAGGAGAGGGAGTGGTGGAAATTAAACGTGGAAGTTGATGTGGTGGAAATACCTGGCATATTTACATGCCTACATATTAGATATGTGTGTATATTTATACACGCTGGTGCAGTCTCGATTAAATACTCTGTATTTATTTATACAGTGTAACTTTATCATACACTTCGGGTAGTGCATTTCTTTATGTGTATGTGTATATATATATATTTTGTGTGTGTGTGTGTGTGTGTGTGTGTGTGTGTGTGTACAAAGTAAATAGAAATAACAAAGCAAACGTCACACACACACACACGCGCACGCACACACACACACACACACACACACACACACACACACACACACACACACACACACACACACACACACACACACACACACACACATATATATATATATATATATATATATATATATATATTATAAAGAGTCGGGGCCCCGACGGCTGAACTCTTGCCATTTCAACAGTTAGTTCCAGCTAGTTCTAGTATATATATATATATAAGAAAGAAGAGTAACATGGTTGGCTGTACAATAAGGGCTTTATTTAAAGTACTGACAATTGTTTCGTTGATCAGGTGTGTCTAGAGTTCGCTAATCGCTTGAGGTTGCGTCAATCGATCTCCAATACATTGTTTACCACTGGTCAACACATCGATTGACGCAACCTCGAGCGATTAGCGAACTCTAGACACACCTGATCAACGAAACAATTGTCAGTACTTTAAATAAAGCCCTTATTGTACAGCCAACCATGTTACTCTTCTTTCTTTAAATGTTATTACGCCAAGTATAACCTGCATAGAAATTACCGCGAACTCGCTGCATCACTATGGAAACATCTTGTTGAGTCAAACAAAGCCGTACGTTAAAACTATCCACGACGCGGAGTACTCTAACTGGATTACCTATAACGATAACTTGTTATCCCATATATATATATATATATATATATATATATATATATATATATATATATATATATATATATATATATATATATATATATATATATATATATATATATATATATAACGAAGGAAATGTGGTAAGGAACCAGATGGACCATAACGCACCAAAGTACTCAATACTTAGGGTAGTAGAGTGGGTAATAGGAACGAGTAGGACCCCGACGGCTGAGCTCAAGCCGTTTCGACTCGACTCGAGTCCAGAATTAGCCGTCGAAACGGCTTGAGCTCAGCCGTCGGGGTCCTACTCGTTCCTATATATATATATATATATATATATATATATATATATATATATATATATATATATATATATATATATATATATATATATATATATATATATATATATATATATATATATATATATATATATATATATATATATATATATATATATATATATATATATAAAGTAAGTGTATAAACCAATCAAGAAGGAGAGAGTAGTGATTAATTGTGAGAATTATAAACCAGTAGTGGAGAGTACAGTGTGCTCAATACGTATAAAATGCAAGACAACCGTTCAGTGAAAGCAAACAAGAGAAATATAAGCCATGCAAAAAGTATATAGGTAGAGC
>OZ024744.1:51229048-51236548 GCA_964016885.1 Eledone cirrhosa | reverse complement strand
TGGTGCATGGATACTTGAGACGTAAAACACAGACCATAGAGGGGATAAACCACTCAAAAAGCCTGGCATGGAGTTCCGACAAGTTTATGACTTCACAGCTTGAGGGATATCTCTATGCAATACAGGAACAAGAACTCCCTACCAAATATCTGCTGCACAAAAGAGGAGGGCCAGCAGCTGACAATAAATGTAGGCTATGTAAAACAAAGATCGAAGATGTTAGCCACATTGTTGCCAGCTGCGAAAGAATGTCATCTCGCTACTACCTCCCCATGAGACACGATGGGATAGCTAGAACCATCTGGAACGCACTTCGGAAAACAAAATTAACAACAAACGAGGAAGAATATATCGAGACAGATGGCACTAAGGAATACTGGTGGAACCTGAAAATAAAAACTGCCACCAAATTAAAGCACAACCGGCCTGATATTGTTGTTTGGGACCACACATTGAAAACGTGTTCTGTTGTGGAGATCAGCTGCCCACTTGATGTAAACGTTGTCAGAAAAATACAGGAGAAGGAGGACATCTACGGACCATTGATGAGGAGTTTACAAATCCAGTATCCAAGATACACCTTTAGCTTCATACCCATCATTATTGGAGCTACGGGTTATATACTAACCCGCTTGGACCAAAGTATGACTGAACTTGGTTTTGCGGACAAAGAGCGCAGCTCCCTAATTCATAGTCGACAAATGGCTGCGATAGCTGACACCTTCAAAGTTTGCAAAACATTCTTGCGATTCAAGGGATGACAATTTCTTTTCTTTTACAACCTTGCCACCAGGAAGATGGCCGGTCAAAAAATATACTCGAAATTAAGAGAAAGAGATAAAACATACATACTTATATACGTCCATACATGATGGCTGAAAACTCTGCTAAGAGTACTGCAATTGCTTGTCAGATTACAGAAAATGGTGCACTTTTAGGCTACGGCCAGTCACTCAAACCTGTAACATATCCTGAACAATGCCCGTGCTTTGAATATTTTTTAAGTGAGGAAAGGCCTTGCACTCGACCAATCCCACTCTCTGAGCATCGCAAACACTACCTGAAAAGGAGAACTGGTCAACATCATCGGATGCTTCCGAAGTCGCAGGTTTTTTTTTTCAGAGTTTCCCTCTTCTGGAAAAGTGTTGTGACAACAACTGGGAGCCTTTCACTCCCAGGTGAAAAATAAAAAGTACTATTTGGATGTCCGTTGACTCTACTGAGTTCCTCCACCCTTTGCTATGTCTTGTATTTCATCCTGTAGGGGGTCCAAATATTACCCTCCTCACCAAGCCAGCTTGGTGGGGTTGCCGGTTTAGTCGCCGACGACCCGACCATGAGACAAGTTGTACTGGGTTACATGTTACCAGTAACACTCGAGAGTGACCTGACATACATACATACATACATACATACATACATACATACATACATACATACATACATACATACATACATACATACATACATACTTACATACATACAATAGAAAAGATAGCCCCATAATAAACACATTAAAAGCTACAGCAATGTGGAAGACATACATATACATAATGTGAAAGAGTACTGGTGGAATGTTCCAGTAAAACCCCAATAAAATGCAGGCATAACAGACTAGATATAATGATATGGGACAGGGAAAAGAAGGTGTGTACAGTAGTGGAAATTAGCTGCCCAGCAGATGCCAATATAATATCAAAGATTAGTGAAAAGGAGAATATTTATGCAGAACTGATGAGAAATCTGCAGATACTCCACCTTGACTGCATATACACATGTACAGATACAAAGCATATCCTCATGCACACATACAACTCAAAACATCCACACATACTATAACATCCATACCTGCACAAACATACATGCAGACATGCAGACATATCTACCTAGTTGATGTTGTTTAAATTCCAATGAGAGAGTCTTGTAATTACATTAGAAACCGGCTCTCTCTTTCTATTGGTAAAAATTTGTGAAATTATAGAACATACATACATACATACGTACATACATTCATACATACATACATATATACATGGTGGCTGCCAACTCGTTTTCGAGTACGGCCACTATTTTATATCCATGTAGGAGAACCCTTACCGATGCGCTGAACAAGTGTGACTTTTTAGTCCAGCCAGCGACTTGAAAACTCTGGTACAACACTACACTTGTGACAATTATTGATACATAGTGCTGGGCCCATGGTACCATGTGATGACAAGTGCAGAGATCTCCAGATATAAAACAATGCCTGTGCCGTGAAGCTTTCATAGTGAGCAAAGGCACTGCACAAAGCCAGTCCCACTCTCTTAACCAAGATGATATTTACCAAAAAGAAGAACAAGTCAACATCATTGGATACCATCAGGGTTGCAGGTGTTATATCAGAGTTTTCCTTCTCCTAGAATTCTGCCTTGACAAAGGCTAAGGGGTCATCTCTCCCGGTGATTTTGGATGGCCATTGACTCTTAAGAGCTCCTTTGCCCTTTACATACAAACGTACATACATACATACATACATAATACAGGCATACTTATATACATACATACATCAGGACTGCAGCGTACAAATACATTGCCCACAATACCTTTTACGCATCCTAACGCCAACATTTGGTCTGCTGAACTGGTCATTGCAAGACCTGAGTGAGATGGATGCAAGAACTCGCAAGCTTCTCAGTGTTACTGGAAACTTTAACATCAATGGTGATGTGAAAAGGCTATACTTCTTACGCAAGGAGGGTGGCCAGAGTCTAAAATCCATATTAACATCATATGAGACCCGGATAATAACATTGAAGCGACATGTTCAACAAAAGATCAGCAGCTATCTTGCCCAGGTTTATGACACTGTTAAAATAGCCACTGATCTAGAAGAGGAACATGAAATAAAACTTGATACAAATCTCTCTCCCAGGAATATTGGAAAATTATACTCAATATTCGAACAAAATTTTAAAATGGATCAATTCAATGAGAAAGTTGTAAACACAGACCATAAAGGGGCTAACCGATACTAAAAGCCGGACATGGAGTTCCAAGTTCATCACACCTTAAAGGATACCTCCATGCAAGTACCTACTGCACAAAAGAGGAAAGTCATCAGTTGACAATAAATGTAGGCTGTGCAAAACAAATATTGAAGATGTTAGCCACATTGTTGCCAACTGTGAAAGAATTTCCTTTAGTTACTACCTCCCCATGAGACATGATGTGATAGCTAGAACAATCTGGAATTATTAGGGAAGTCGAAAATGATATTCAAATAGGGAGAAATATTTTGAGACCGATGGCTCCAAGGAATACTGGTGGAACCATAAAATAAATACTATCACCAAAGTAAAGAACAACTGGTCTGATATTGTTGTTTGGGACCACACATCACATAGTCTGTTGTAGAAGTCAGCTGCCCACTTGATGTTAATGTGGCAAGAAAAATGCTAGAGAAGGAGGATATTTCCTGGGTTCAGGTTCATACACGTCATTATTGGAACTACCACCCGCCTGGACCAAAGTATAATTGAGCTTGGATTTGTGGAGAAAGAACGTCACTCTTTAATTCGTAAGCTACAAATGGCCACGATAGAAGGGACATTAAGAATCTTTAAAACATGTTAATGATTCAAAGGATGAACGCTTGTACAAATTACCTTTTCTTTACAACATTGCCGCCGGAAAGATGGCCGGACAAAGATATACTGAAAATTAAGAAAATGAAACTCACCATAAACACATACATACATACATACACACATATGTACATACATATATACATACATATATACATATATACATTCATATATACATATGATGGCTGCCCCTCGTTATCGAGTATGGCCATTGCACGATACACTATTATTAGTAATTATTAATTAATTCTAATGGATTGGCAGTATCGGTAGAGGGTCGGACGCCATGCTTTCCAGCATAGTTACGTCCCTTTACGATCTGAGTTCAAATCCCGCCGAGGTTGACTTTGCCTTTCATCCTTACGAGGTCGATAAAATAAAGTACCAGTAATGCACTGGGTAATTGCTGGCCTTGTGCCTAAAGTAGAAACAATTAATTAATTCTAATAAAGTACCAGTAATGTACTGGATAATTTCTGGCCTTGTGCCAAAAAGTAGAAGCAATTAATTAATTCTATCGTGCAATGCCTGTGTGTGAAGATATTTTTTAAAGTGATGAAAGACTGTGCACTGAGCCAATCCCACTCTCTGAGCGACAGTAGCTATTACCAGAAAAGAAGAAAAGATCAACATCATCGGTAACTACTGAGCCGCAGGTTTTATATCGGAGTTAACCCAGTTTCCTGAGTTACCTTCTCCTAGAAGAATGCCCTGACAAAGGCTAGGAGTCCTTCACTCTCAGTGGTTTAACCGCGCGATCGGGTGTCCAACCCGACTATTTCTGTCCCTGCGCATATACATACACATGCATACATGTATATATATATATATGTACATACACACACATACATATACATATACACATATATATATATATATATATATATATATATATATATATATATATATATATATATATATATATATATACACATATACACACACATACACATGCATATATGTATATACATATTTATACATTTTTGGATGGCCGTTGACTCTTATGAGTTCTTATACATATATACATATATGCTGGATATCTGACTGGTTGATGAGATGTCTGACTTGCTGACTGGGAGGTTGGTTGGCTGGATGCTGGTTGGCTGGATGGTTGGCTGGATGGTTGGTTGGTTGGATGGTTGGTTGGGTGTTTGCCTGGATAGATGGATGGTTGACTGGTTGGATGGCTGGTTGGTTGGATGGTTGGTTGGGTGTTTGCCTGGATAGATGGATGGTTGACTGGTTGGATGGCTGGTTGGTTGGCTGGTGGTTGGTTGGCTGACTGGTTGGCTGGTTGGTTGGCTGGTTGGTTGGTTGGCTGGCTGGATGTTTGACTAGATAGTTGGTTGGCTGAATGATTGTCTGGATGGTTGGCTGGTTCGATGGCTGGTTGGCTGGTTGGCTGGCTTGTTCACTCGCTCGTTAGGTGGCAAGGTGAGATTCGAGATGATGGGAGACAGTGTAGTGCCTTTGTCGTTCGTTTTATCACATCTCAATCTGAAACCACTCCAAACCACCCTGACTCTATCAAAGCCCAGCCCTACATGCCCACCATCAGTAGCTCCACCCCAGCCCTATACCTACCCACCATAACCTCTGCCGCTACTTCCACCCTAGCGCTACCTAGCCACCACTACCTCCACCCTAACACACCCGAATGTGATAAAAACGAAGAGTAAAGACAAAAGCGACTGAGATAAGATTTATTACAAACGTGAGTTGGGATGTTTTTGTTGTTTATTGATTAGAAGATGCTGGAGCTGTTGTGTCTGTTGCCAAGATACCTAAAATCTCGTGGTTGTCGTGTGCTTCTCTGTCTGTCTGTCTCTGTGTGTGTGTGTCTGTGTGTGTCTGTGCGTGGTTATCTGTCTCTCTGTATGTGTGTCTGTCTAGTTATATATGTCTGTCTGTGTAGTTATGTATGTGTGTGATTCTCTGTCTGTCTGTCTCTGTGTGTGAGTGTGTGTGCCTGTGTAGTTATGTATGTGTGTGGTTATCTGTCTCTCTGTATGTGTGTATGTGTAGTTATATATGTGTGTGATTCTCTGTCTGTCTGTATGTGTGTAGTTATGTATGTGTGTGTATCTGTGTCTCTCTGTCTGCCTGTGTGTGTGTGTCTGTGTAGTTATGTATGTGTGTGGTTACCTGTCTCTCTGTATGTGAGTCTGTGTAGTTATATATGTGTGTGTATCTGTGTAGTTATATATATGTGTGTGTGTGCTGTGTCTCTCTGTATGTGTGTGTGTGTCTGTGTAATTATGTATGTGTGTGGTTATCTGTCTCTCTGTATGTGTGTCTGTGTATGTGTAGTTATGTATGTGTGTGTTTCTCTGTCTGTCTGTGTGTGTGAGTGTGTGTGCCTGTGTAGTTTTGTATGTGTGTGGTTATCTGTCTCTCTGTATGTGTGTCTGTGTGGTTATGTATGTGTCTGCTTTTGAGTCTGTGAAGTTATGTATGTGTGTGCTTGTGTGTGTCTGTGTGTGTGTGTGTGTGTGTGTGTGTGTCCGTGTAGTTATGTATGTGTGTGCTTCTGTGTCTCTCTCTATGTATGTGTGTGTGGTTGTGTTGTTCTGTGTATGTATGTGTGTATGTGTGTTGTTCTGTGTATGTAGTGTGTATATGTGTGTATGTGCGTTGTTCTGTGTATGTGTGTGTATATATGTGTGCCTGTATGTTGTTCTGTGTGTGTATGTATGTGTGTATGTGTGTTGTTCTGTGTATGTATGTGTGTCTGTGTGTTGTTCTGTGTATGTGTGTATGTATGTGTGTCTGTGCGTTGTTCTGTGTGTGTGTGTATATGTGTGTCTGTGTGTTGTTCTGTGTGTGTGTATATATGTGTGTCTGTGTGTTGTTCTGTGTATGTGTGTGTATATATGTGTGTCTGCGTGTTGTTCTGTGTATGTGTGTGTATATATGTGTGTCTGTGTGTTGTTCTGTGTGTGTGTATATATGTGTGTCTGTGTGTTCTTCTGTGTATGTGTGTGTATATATGTGTGTCTGCGTGTTGTTCTGTGTATGTGTGTATATATGTGTGTCTGTGTGTTGTTCTGTGTATGTGTGTGTATGTATGTGTGTCTGTGTGTTGTTCTGTGTATGTGTGTATATATGTGTGTCTGCGTGTTGTTCTGTGTATGTGTGTGTATATATGTGTGTCTGCGTATTGTTCTGTTATGTGTGTGTATATATATGTGTCTGTGTGTTGTTCTGTGTATGGGTGTGTATATATGTGTGTCTGTGTGTTGTTCTGTGTATGTGTGTGTATGTATGTGTGTCTGCGTGTTGTTCTGTGTATGTGTGTATGTATGTGTCTGCGTGTTGTTCTGTGTGTGTGTATATATGTGTGTCTGCGTGTTGTTCTGTGTATGTGTGTGTATATATGTGTGTCTGCGTGTTGTTCTGTGTATGTGTGTGTATATATGTGTGTCTGCGTGTTGTTCTGTGTATGTGTGTGTATATATGTGTGTCTGCGTGTTGTTCTGTGTATGTGTGTGTATATATGTGTGTCTGCGTGTTGTTCTTGTGTATGTAACTGGGCGTGACATATTTTTATCTCCAAGGTAAGGAAGAAATAAATCAGATGAGTTGTTGTAATTGTTGTGGTTGTTAACACCACCACCACCACACCACCACCACACCACCACCACACCACCACCACACCACCACCACACCACCACCACACCACCACCACCACACCATCACCACACCACCACCACCACCACAACCACCACACCACCACCACCACCACATCACCACCACCACACCACCACCACCAACACACCACCACCACCATCAACACCACCACACCCACCACCACCACCACACCACCACCACCACCACCACCACCATCAACACCACCACACCCACCACCACCACC
>OZ024744.1:51146548-51224048 GCA_964016885.1 Eledone cirrhosa | reverse complement strand
TCAGTTGTTAGCTGTCGAGACACTACATCCTTTAAAACCTCCATGGAACAAACTACCTGCATCAGTTGTTAGCTGTCGAGACACTGCATCCTTTAAAACCTCCATGGAACAAACTACCTGCATCAGTTGTTAGCTGTCGAGACACTACATCCTTTAAAACCTCCATGGAACAAACAACCTGCATCAGTTGTTAGCTGTGGAGACACTGCATGCTTTAAAACCTCCATGGAACAAACAACCTGCATCAGTTGTTAGCTGTGGAGACACTGCATGCTTTAAAACCTCCATGCTTCCTGAAATTCGTCAACACTATACCTGATGTCCCTTCCATTCACATACATGTATTTCATGACTCTTACACTGTTCATTTCCTGACATTTGAACATTATTCTATGTATTATATGTAATATAGGGTGGTGGATTGGCAGTATCGGTAGAAGGTCGGGCGCCATGTTTGCAGCAAAGAGTTACGGTCCTTTATGGTCTGAGGTCAAATCCCGCCGAGGTTAACTTTGCCTTTCATCCTTACGGAGTCGATAAAATAAAGTACCAGTAATACACTGGGATAATTTCTGACCTTGTGCTAAAAGTAGAAACATTTATGCGCCTGTAAATTGAAGGTGGAAAACTGGGAGAGGGCACTTGCCCTGGTGGTCAGGGTCACCGTGGCTTTTTTAATGGACTTTCTCCACGAATGTCCCTCGGAAGTCTCCCCCGTATTGGGGAATTTTTCATTGTTTCTTTTTTTTGTTACATCCTCTGTTTTTTTTTTTACACGCAGAAATGCCCATTTGTACCGTCCTGTATTGTCCTGTACTGTCCTTAATGTCTTACTTTGTGTAAACCCTTGTGGTTAATAAAGAAAGCATTATTATTATTATTATTATTGACGAAAGTGGATGTACGTTTTTTGAAGCTCCGTGAGTAAGCAATTTTTGAGGATTAATTGTAGAGAATTGTTTATTTTTTGTACCGCTGAAGCATTATAAGACATTAATTTGTATCCTGTGAAGGAATAACTCATAATATTTGGGCCTTTTGGCCCAAATATTTGAACTTTATTTTGAAAAAAATAATAATTTTTTTCTCAAAAAAACATGGCGGAGCCACGCCCCCTAGAGGCGGGTCTGCTGTCGTGCAACGGCGACTTGAGCGTTGAGAGGAGAGGTGAGGCGAGGAGCGCCACCAGCACGAATGTGAGCAGCGACAGTGCCAGCACCAACGGGCCGAGCGGCGCGGAAGGTGGTAACAGCGACAACACCAACACCAACAAGCCGAACAGCGCAGAAGGTGGTAATAGCGAGAGCACCAACAAGGCCAACAGCACAGAAGGTAACCACGACACAGGGGAGAACAACAACAGCAATAGCAGCAGCAACACCAACAAGAACAACAACAGTGACAACACCAACAAGAACACTTTCGCTGCTGTGGCAGCGGCTAAAAGGAGACCATGCTACAGCATCGACTTAACCAACAGAGAGGAAAAGTTGGCCCAGGCCTGGAAAATCATAAATCAAGAGCAGACCTGGGCAAACTTAACTGTCCCGGCAGAAGCCATTGAGGCAGTGGAAAAAAGAACGGTGCATTTCAGATGCATCTCAGTAGAGACAAAGAGGGCAGCGATAATCGCCCAAGCTGACATAGAAGCCGCACTGAAACACATCAGAGAGGACACAGACTTCATAGAGAGGGGCAGGCAATACGGCACCGTTTCGGTGCTGTTCAAGTCTGAAGCCCTCGCTGTGAAGCATTCAATGACCCCTTGCAAAACCAGCAAGGTCATAATGTACCCCTCCCACATGGGAAAACGAATAGCACGTGTGCGCATTCCCAGGATTCCACCAGGACTTGATATGTGGTGGCTCCTGGGTTGCGTAATCGTGGAAGGAACGGATACAGTCCCGGTAGAGGCAACGAGAACTGCCAGGGACGACTGGTCCGGGGTTGATCTGGAGATACTGCTCCAAATCAGACCCGAAAACGTAAAAACAATCCCGGACCACATCCGCCTCCAAAACGGGAGGGTGTTGCATATAATGACTGAGGGCAAAAGGCCGCATTGTTTCCTTTGTGGGGAAACGACACACTTGCGAGCCTTCTGCCCTCAACTGCCGAAAAGCGCAAGGGGTCGAAAGATTCCACTGCTGGCGACGCCGGGACAAGGACCACCAGCAACACCGTCAACAATGGAACCACCAAAATTGCACACCCAGGGGGGAAACGAGGAAAGCTCTCCCATTCCCCCTCCCCCCCAAAATACACACACGAACAAGAACATAAACACTCACTCAGACACAAACACGCTCACAGCCACAGACCCCTCATCCTCCAGCAGTGAAGATGAGGGAAAACCAAAGTCCCCCAAAATACAAAAAACAAAACACAAAAAAAAAAGAAATCCACAAAGCACAAACACCCCCACAAAAAAAAATACACACACCACCCACACAAACATTTTCCCCACAGCATCACCAACACAACCACCAAAATCCCCCAAACGCAAACAAGCTAAACAGACACAAGAACAAATAGACACACAAACATCAGAAACTACAGACACCCCACCCACAACAAACGCAGACACAATAGAAACAACACTAACAAAGCTATCACCACCACAATCACACGAACAAATAAAACCCGAGCAACAAAACATTAAAAACTTCGTGCTTGCCAGAAGGGCCAACAAGGAATTGATGGCCCATGTAGCACGAAGCACAAACATCGAAAAAGACGGGGAAACATTTGAAGCGAGCACATTTCGCGTACCAGATAATTTGCTTCTGATGCGAATGTCGCTCGCTTCATACAAAGAAATTCGAAAGAGCTTTCCTCGGGATGTGGGAACCCCGAACGTAAAACCCACGTCAAGACTATTAAAGGGGTTCCCAAAAGAAACCCCACAAACCATGGAGGTCGAACCACCCGACCTTCACAAGACCCCGGAAGGTAAGTAAACCTTTCCTCTCCCATTCATCCTGCCAGCATGGCCATAAGAGTAGGAAGTTTAAATGTTCGTGGCCTGGGGTCGCCCTGGAAGCAAGGTCACTTGCTCAACGACCTCAGGTCACTAGGAATGGATGTAATTGCCATCAGCGAGACCAGAATTTCCGACACACGCGCACTGGCGCCGATTTTCGACGATTATCAGATCTTTGCATCTGTTAGTCGGCCGGGAATGGGAGGTGGAGTGGCTGTGCTGTTTAGGAAATGTCTGGATCTCGAGGTAAGGTCAATCTTCCGGGATCCTGACGGAAAGTTGGTGGTCCTGGACGTGAGCAATAGCGAAGGTGGTGCCTTTAGACTGGTGGCCGTCTACGCCCCTACTGGGGCCGGTCGGCCGGACTTCTTTAGGCGCCTGGAAAACTTTCTGCTTACGTCTCGCCCTTTACTGTTAATAGGGGATTGGAATGGCATCTTAGAAGCACGCTGGGATTGTGTGGGAGTATCTGATAGGAGCGGGGGGTGCAAAAGCCTCAAGTACCTGATCAGCCAGTTTCAACTGTCTGACAGGTACCGACTAGATTTCCCTAATGCGCCAGTATGGACCTGGACCAATCGCATAGGGTCATCTAGATCGTACATAGATAGGATTTTCATTAGGAAAAGAGATAGAAATAGTGTAGGATGTCCACATTTTAAAACGGTTGCCTATTCAGATCACAAGCTTGTGATCTGTATGGTCGACCTAGATAAGACACGTAGGTTAGGACCTAGCTACTGGAAGCTAAACATGTCGTTTCCGGCACGTAAAGCTTACAGGGACCGGGTCAACAACTTAGTTAAGCAAAAGTTGACAGGGGGGGTTGTCAACAACAGGTGGTGGGGGGCACTCAAAAGAGAGATTAGAGCAACCTCGATAGGATTTAGCAAAGAAGTAGCAATAGAGAAAAATAGAAAGGAGGAGGGGCTGATAGCTAAGTTAGACGAGGCTATTTGTAGTGGCATTGCAACAGACGTGCTAGCGGCGAGAATGGCACTAGACCATTTCTTCAATGCGAAACACGAAGGTTGCATTGTCAGAGCTAAGGCGCGTGCTCTGAGGAACGAGGGAACCAAAGCTGCCCGATGGGCTCGCTTTGCAGAGACGCAGCGTGGAAATAAAACCACAATTCGGTCTTTGACGGATCGAGATGGACACGAACTGAGCGATTCCAAGCAGATGTGTGAGGCCTTTCGCCAGCACTTTGCTCGATTGTTCGGGAGGATGGGTGAGTCGGAGACGGCGGCGGACTTCAGTCCCTACCTCGACGGCTTGCCACGCCTCTCGACGGCCGACGCTGAGCGCTGCGAAGAGCCGATAACATCAGCCGAAATTCAGGACGCCCTTGTCGGCTGCTCGAGTCGCAAGTCACCCGGTTTGGATGGTCTGCCCTACGAGCTTTACGTAAATATGCCAGACTTGTTCTCCGATCTCCTCGAAGCGCTCTACTGCAACTGGCAGCAGAACGGGAGCATTCCCAGTTCTGTGAGCCGTGGCGTAGTGACGCTGATAAGGAAAGACGAGAACAAGAGGGACACACTAGATAATTTCAGGCCCATAACCCTGCTCAACACAGAGTTTAAGATTTTGGCCAAGGTGTTAGCGAAAAGGTTGGCGCTTGTCGTCAAAGATTTGGTTGGGGAGGCGCAAACTTGCGCAATCCCGACCAGGTCCATACACGACAACCTCCACCTCATGCGATACATCATAGAGAGGGTTGGGTGCAAACCTGGCTTCGGTGGGGCTCTGATCAATTTAGATCAATCGAAAGCATTCGATAGGGTCGACCATCGGTACTTGGAGGCTGTCCTCGAGGCGGCTGGCTTCGGCCCCGTCTTCAGAAGCTGGATCGCTGCAATGTACAGCGGCATCCGCTCGGTGGTCAAAGTTAATGGCCACCTCTCGGAACCGTTTCAGATCTCTCGATCGGTCCGTCAAGGGTGCCCTCTCTCCTCACTTCTGTACGTATTGACTCTTGAGCCTCTACTGCGGAAGCTGGAGTTGTTGCAGGGCATCCCGCTCGAACCGGGACGTAGAAAGGCTGCGTCCGCTTATGCGGACGACATCACCGTGATGGTGTCGGACACCTCGGAAATCGAGGTGATCCGCACCCATTTGGAGGAATATGAAAGGTTGACGGGAGCAAAACTTAACCCGGAAAAGTCGGTGGGCTTGCAGCTCGGCACCTGGAGAGGCAAGTCCATGCCGTCCAACAGCGTCGTTGGGCGCTGGACAGACGGACCGGTAAAGTTGCTCGGGGTTTGGTTCGGACCAGACCTCCAGGTGGATAAGAATTGGGACGAGGTGACGAGCAGGATAGCCAACCTCACCCAGAAATGGGCTGAGAGAAAGCTATCACTGAAAGGGCGGGCGGAGGTGGCGAACGCGTACATCGCGTCCGTCATCTACTACCGCCTGACCGTCGTGCCTTGCCCCCGTCCACGCCTCGCCAATTTGGAACGGCTCCTTTTCAAATTTTTGTGGAGGGGACGGGTCCCGTTGGTGAGGCGGTCCATCTGCTGCCAGCACCCTCTTCGTGGAGGGCTGGGCATGCCGTGGCTAATGATGCGCAGACATGCGCTGAGGCTGCGACATCTCCAGATATTTTGCCTAAACGGTGAACAGGTGTGGTCGCCGTTTGTTAGACGGGCCTTTCCGCAGCTCATCTCTTTGACTGAGCTGCAGTCCTGGGTCAAGAAGAGACCGAGACTGGGCGACTGGCATCTGGAATGTTGCCAGGCGCTCACTGCACTCTGCAAGGTGGGCAATGCGGTCAGTGGAACTTCCACTCAAGATTTCTATAGAGGATTAGTGGAGGGCAAGTGCGATGACGTACTAGGAGAGGCTCTGGGCGTCAACGAAGTAGAACTGACCAGTATGTTCCGGAGGACTTTCGAGCCGGGGACGATGGATAACTTCCAGAAATCCCTCGCTTGGCAGTGCTACCGGGGGGCGCTGCCGGTTCGGGATAAACTCTACAGGCACGGAAGTGCTGTCAGACGAACCTGCCCGAGATGCGCGCAGAGCGACGAAACCGTTCTGCACGCACTCGTCCAGTGTCCGTGCATTGCTGACTTGTGGGGTTATGTCGAACAGCTATTGTCGCGTGTAGAACGGATCCGGCTATCGTCCGAGTCCATAGTGAAGATTGACCCGCCGCCTTCTTTTGGTCAGGAAGGGCAGGCAATTTTCCTCTGCCTGGTGGCAGTAGCGAAAGAGGTTGCATGGTGGACCAGGTTGAAAGGACTGAAGACAGACACTTTTCTCTTCGGCCAATCCCTCATCAACTTCTTCAAGTTTCACTTGGAAAGGAAGGTGAGGGTGGAGAGAGAAGTGCTGCCCCCCAGTACATTTACTGAAAGGTGGGTGAATGTGGCGAGAATGGCCCGCGTGAGTGGGCCTACTCTGATCATGCGCCTGTAGGCTGGTGAATTCGAGAAGGAGAGGGGTGCCCTTCCCGGGTGCCCTAGGAGCGTCGGGTGGCTCAGGACTGGTGGGGTGCTTGAGTCAACCCTGGGTGGTGATCCCTCTTATTGGGGAACTTTCATTGTTGTATTTTTATTGTTATTTTGTTTTTTTTGTTATTTATACTTACTCGATCTCTATGTAAACCCCCACTGTCCCTGTCTATTGTGTTGTCCCCTATATGTCGGCCCTTGTGGCCAATAAATGAAATCATTATTATTATTATTATTATTGTTGTTGTTCTTCTTCTTCTTCTTCTTTGAGTCTCAGTCATTGATGTTATTTAACTGGAAAGTTTGTTGAAATGAATACCAAGCCACTACCTGCAGCCTCAGATATTCAGGACGTATCGGAGGGTTCTTGCTGTTCCCAGCAAGCATGCCTTTTGAAATGTTCCAAAAAGCGGGCCTGAACTAATCTTCTTTATCCAACCTTGGAAACTCTTTGAGATAATACATAGTGTGCCTATGACAATCGGGACGACCTTGATTTCATGGCAGTTCCAAGTCCTTTTTAACTTCCATTTTAAATCCTGGTATGGGTTAATTTTCTCCCTCTCCTTTTCTTGCACTCTCGTGTCAAATGTGCAGGCTACATCTACAATCAGGCACGATCTTTTTTCCTTTTTCAAAACCACTAGGTCAAGCCTATTGTGTTCTAATTTCTTCTTCTTTTTATTATTATTATTGGTCTGTTCGGACGTCTTTTGCTCGCTCCCAGTAAGTCGCTTTATTTACCTGTTATAATTATTTGTTGCTTAATTTTTCTTGTTGTGTAAAGGATATAAGCCCTGTGAAGGGGAAAGTATAATATTTGGGCCTTTTGGCCCAAATATTTGATTAATATTTGAACATTTTACTTTTAAATATTTTTTTAAAAAACATGGCTGAGCCACGCCCCCTAACAATATGTCTGCTGTCGTGTGACAACGGCGTAAAAGTTGAGAGGAGGGTTACAGAAATTCATACAACAAACACCACCACAAACAACGTGAACAAAGACAACAACACTGAGAACACTAATTTTAAAAATATTACCACACCTACAACAATAACAGCGACAACTAAAATACAGACAACAGAAAAAAATGACAACAAATGCAACAACGATATTAACACCAATAACAAGAAAATAAACAACGACAACACCAACAGCAACAATACAAATTGCGACGAAAACAACAACGGTGGCACCAAAAACACTACCAACTACAACAGTGATAACAGCAACAACACCAACAATACCGTTTGTAGTAGTAGCACCAGCAACAGCAGCAACAAGACCAGTAGCAGCAGTAACGGCAGCAATAATGGTGCCGCTGAAAAGGGGGCCACTTCTTTTGCAGGTGTGGCCTGAATTATAGGGACAGTGCTAGTCACGGAGGAGGAGATGGCAGTCGCAAGGGCCATGATGACAAGAAATGACAATAGTTTCCCTGAAACCTCCACCCGATTTCTTCAAAGACCAGCAGCTGCGCACGGTGACTTACCGCACCGTAAGCAAAATGTCACATCGGGTGGAGAGAGCCATGGAGGCTCAAATCCAAAAGGCCTTGGGGTGCGTCTGGGCGCAAAAAACCCACATCACCCGAGGCAAAAAGTCTGCCACAGTAGAGGTACTTTTCGCCCCCCCCCCCCCCCGAGGCGAAGTCTCACTCTTTGGAACCCCTAAAGAGTGAGTAGATAGTCTTGGTGCCCTTCTACTGCGGGCAGAAAATTGTGAGGGTCAAAGTGACCCAGGTCCCGCACGACGTACCCATACCTTGGTTGGCTGGCTGCGTCTCTACTTGTTGGAATCGAGGAGAAAACCGCCATACTGCAAATACAGAGAATGGGAAGAGAGAACTGGTCAGGAATAGCCATGCAAATGCTAATACAGACTGACCAGGAGTGTATCGTAGCCATCCCAGATATCATAGACCTAGAGGAAGGACTCCAACTCCTTATAAGCGTGGAAGGAAGGCGCCCAAAGTACTATCGCTGTGGGCAGAAGGGTCACCTCAGGGCCTTCTGTCCGCAGAAGACAGTCAAGAAGACGCCCCTCCTTCCGACGCCTGATCCGCTGCTACCAAGTGCAGGACAGGCAACAGAGGCAAAAGACCCTTCCATGGTGAGTAGGACGGCAACTTCCGTGGCACCCATACCAAGGTCACGGAGAACTAAAACAGCGGCAACAGTGGCGGCAACACCAACAGTCGCAGTAGCTACACCGGCGGCAAAATCGCCCGAGCGGGCTCCACTACCACCACCAGCAGAAGTGGAGCTCATATCCCTCCCAGACGCCACGGAATCCGACATGGAGTATGAGACGGGAGGGAAGTGGCAAACAGTCTGCCACAAAAAAAGAAAAAAGAAAAAAACCCTTAGCTTCACCCTCCAAAAGCGAAGGAAAACAAAGAGGGGTAAAAGCTGCAAGGATACTTGCAGCACCACCATCACCATCACCACCACAAGCATCAACACCAACAACAACCACACCACCACCAGCATCACCAAAAACACCAATATTGCAAACACAACAAAAACACACACGCCCAACAGCAACAAGAAAACAGCAACAAAATCACCCCACCCCACCAAAAGGTACACAGCCATAAACATGGCAAATAAAGAACTCTTACAACATATAAAACAGCACTCAGACATCACAGACAAAAACTACTACACCCCACCAACACCAAGAACTCTCCCGAAAAACATAAACATCATTGAAATCAAAATAGAACATTACAAACTTTTAAAACAAAAATTCCCCAACGCAGTTGGAGACTTCAGAGGGTCGGTTACCAAGAGGATATACACCGACATCCTCTTGGAAATACCCATGACCAGCCAAAGGCACGGTTCTACTGTCCCTTCACCATACGATCAAGGTAAGTGATCCTTTCTCACTTACCCCGTTTCTCATCCAACATGGACGTACTTAGAATAGGCAGTATAAATGTTCGTGGCTTGGGGTCATCTTGGAAGCAGGGTCACCTGCTCAACGACCTCAGGTCACTAAACATAGATGTGGTGGCCATAGGCGAGACCAGAATCTTTGAAGCACGATCCTTCGCACCAATCTTCGACGGGTACGATGTATACGCATCTCCCAGTGGTCCAGGATCGTGGGCAGGGGGAGTTGCTGAGCTTTTTCGGAGAGGCTTGGATCACGCCATACGGGCCATCTTCCTGGACCCGGAAGGTAAGTCGGTGGTGCTGGACGTGACCGGCAGCGAAGGCAATGTTTTCATCCTAGTAGCCGTCTACGCCCTAACAGGGGCAGGACGGCCAGATTTCTTCAGGCGTCTAGAGAGCTTTCTTGGAACGTCCCGCTCGTTAGTGGGCGACTGGAACGGTATCTTAGATGCACGCTGGGATTATGTGGGGCTAGTAGACAGGGCAGGAGGGTGTAAAAGCCTCAACAACCTGCTCAGACGTTTTGAACTGTCTGACAGGAATAGACTGGATTATCCGAATGTGCCAGTGTGGACATGGAAAAACCGCATCGGGTTATCCAGATCGTATTTAGATAGGGTATCCTGTAGGGAAACAGATAAGGCTAGTGTAGGTTGCCCACAATTTTAAATAGTCGACTACACGGGCCACAACTTTGTGATCTGTGGAGTTGACTTAGATAGACTCCATAGGCAGGGCCCGGCTATAGGAAGCAGAACGCGTCGTTCCCGGCGCGCAACACTTACAGAGACCGGATTAGTGAATTAGTTAAGCGTGCGTTGACGGGTGCGATCGTCAACAACAGGTGGTGGTTTACCCTGAGAAAGGCTATTAGAGTAGAATCGATAAGGTTAAGCAAAGGACTAGTGTTAGAGGAAAATAGAGTAGAGGGAAGTTAGAAAGCTAGAAGAGGCGTTTAGGACAGGTATCGTTTAGGACGTGCTTGCGGCGAGATTGGCACTCGACCAATTTTTCAACGCAAAGCATGAAAGCTGCGTTGTCAGAGCTAGAGCGCGTGCTCTAAGACATGAGGGGACGAAAGCCATTCAATGGGCCCAGGTGGTGGAGGCACGACGTGGCAACAGGCCCACAATTCGGTCTATTCCTGATCAAAACCGGCGCATATTGCTCGAACCCGAGCAGAGGTGTGCGGCTTTTCAACAGCCCTTTGCTCAATCGTTCAGGGGCGGCGGCGGGCTGGATCGGAGTATGGACTTCGATGCCTACCTTGACGGACTGCCGCGGCTCTCGACGACTGCAGCGCAGTGCTACGAAAAGCCGATAACAGCAGGTGAAATACGGGAAGCGGTGTCTGACTGCACGAGGGGTAAATCGCCAGGTTTGGATGGTCTGCTTACGAGCTTTATGCGTATATGCCAGACTTGTTCGGCGACCTCTTGGCAGATGTCTACTGCAACTGGCAGCAGAACAGGAGCATTCCCAGTTTTGTAAGGTGGGGAGCGGTGGCGCTGCTGTGAAAAGACCCGAACAAGGGGCACGTTATAGACAACTTCAAGCCCATAACTCTGAAAACGCAGAGTTTAAGATTTTAACCAAGGTGTTAGCAAAGAGATTGGCGCTTGTCGTCGGTGATCTGGTGGGAGAGGCGCAGACATGCACCATTCCGGACATATCCATCCACGACATCCTCCATCTCATGGGGGTGGTTAAGGGCCCTGATCAATCTAAAGCATTTGATAGGGTCGACCATCGGTACCTGGCTACGGTTCTCGAGCCGTTACTGCACAAATTGGAGACGATGAGGGGGGTCCCATTCGAACTGGGATGCAGGAGATCCGTGTCAGCTTACGCCGACGACGTCACCGTGGTGGTGTCGAGCACCAAACACGTCCAGATGCTCGGCACTGCTCTCAAGGAATACGTAGCGGTGACAGGAGCAAAGATAAACCAGGAAAAGTCGGTGGGCTTGCAACTCGGTACCTGGAGAGGCAAGTCCATGCCGTCCGACAGCCTCGTGGGGCGCTGGACGGAAGGACCGGTTAAATTGCTCGGGGTCTGGTTCGGTCCGGACCTCCAGATGGAGAAAAATTGGAGCAAGGTGACGAGCAGGGTGGCCTCTCTGACCCAGAAATGGGCCGAGAGGAGGCTGTCTCTGAAAGGTCAGGGGGAGGTGGCGAATGCGTACATAGCATCCGTCATCTGCTACCGCCTCACCGTCGTACCTTGCCCCCGCCCAACTCTGACCAAAATGGAGCGTCTTCTCTTCCGCTTTTTGTGGAAGGGACGTGCTCCCATGGTCAGACGATCCATTTGCTGTCAACACCCGTTGCGTGGGGGACTAGGCATGCCGTGGTTGATGATGCGCAAACATGCGCTGAGGCTGCGACATCTCTGGTGCTTCCTTGGTGCTGAACTGGTGTGGTCGCCGTTTGCCAGACGCGCTTTTCCCCAGCTCCTCTCCTTGACGGAGTTGCAGTCCTGGATCAGGAAAAGACCGTAGGATAGCGCTTAGAAGCTGGAATGTCTCCAAGCACTCACCGCCCTCTACCAGCTGGGCACTGGTATCGGTGGAACATCCACCTCGGCGTTCTATAGAGGGCTAGTAGAGGGTAAGAACGACGACGTCCTCGGGGAACCCTGGGCGTCGAAGACGATCAGCTGTTCGCTCTCTTCAAGAGAACTCCAAACCTATGGACTATGGACAACTTCCACAAATCTCTGGCCTGGCAGTGCTACCGGGGAGCGTTGCCGGTTCGGGATAAGCTCTACATGCATGGAGGTGCTGTCAGCCGAGTCAGTCCGAGATGCGCGCAGGGCGACGAAACCGTCGTGCACGCACTCGTTCAGTGCCCGAGGATTGCTGACTTGTGGAGCTATGTCGAACAGCTGCTGTCACGTGTAGGACTGATCCGGTTATCGACTGAGCCCATTGTGCAGATATCCCCACCATCCTCCTTTAAAGAGGGGGAAGGGCAGGCAGTTTTCATTTGCCTGGTGGCCATGGTGAAAGAGATTGTGTGGTGGACAAGGTTGAAAGCGTTGAAGACGGACACTTTCCTCTCCGACCAATCCCTGATTAACTTTTTCAAGTTTCACTTGAAGAGGAAAATCAGGGTGGAGAGGCAAGTGCTGTCTTCTAGTAAGTTTGTTGAAAAGTGAGTGAAAGTGGCGAGTCTGGTCCGAGTGGACCAGACTCTGAGTATGCGCTCTGAGTATGCGCCTGTAGACTGAGGAGTGGGAAAAGTGAGAGAGGGCGCTTGCCCTGGTGGTCAGGGTGGCCGTGGTCTTTTGTGTGGTTTTCACCATGAGTGACCCTCGGAGGTCTCCCTCTTTTGGGGGAAATTTTGTTGTTTGAATTTTTTTATTTCTATCCCGATTTCTATCTTGTTATAACCTATTTACACGACCAAAACCCACTTTGTATCGTCCTGTACTGTTCTGTGCCGTCTCAAATGTTTTTCTTCGTGTTAGCCCTTGTAGCCAATAAAGAAACCATTATTATTATTATTATTGTTTGAGTCTCAGTCATTGATGTTAGTTAACTGGAAAGTTTGTTGAAATGAATATCAAGCCACTACCTGCAGCCTCAGATATCCAGGACGTATCGGAGAGTTCTTGCTGTTCCCAGCAAGCATGCTTTTGAAGTGTTCCAAAAAACGAGGCAGGGCCAATTTTCTTTAACCATCCCTGGAAACTTTTTGAGATAGTACCTAGTGCTCCTATGACAATCGGGACCACTTTGACTTCATGGCAGTTCCAAATCCTTTTTACCTCCCACTTTAAGTCCTGGTATCGGTTAATTTTCTCCCTCTCCTTCTCTTGCACTCTCGTGTCGAATGGGCAGGCCACATCCACAATCAGGCACGATCTTTTTTCCTTGTCCAAAACCACCAGGTCAGGTCTATTGTGTTCCAGTTTCTTGTCCGTCTGTATCCTAAAATCCCATAGCACCTTCACCTGATCGTTTTCTATCACCGACTCTGGCTTATGCTCATATCACTTCTCAGAATGTGGTAAATTATTTACTTTGCATAGGTGCCAGTGGATCACCCTGCCCATCACATCATGTCTCCAGCCTTTATAGTGAGTCTGGGCTAGGTGTTTACACTCGGATACAATGTGAGCCACAGTCTCCTCTCTCCACAGATCCTGCACAGTAGGCTAGCCTCCTCCTTGTCTTCCTATCCATTTCTTTTTGTTCAGCAACATTCCATCTCAGAATTTCCGCACTGTACCTAATAATAGACACAGCTCGGGAATTTACTGCACTTATGGCATTTCTGCTGTTCAGATGTGACTTTAATACGCTCCTTTCTCTCCGAATGTATTCAGATCTTATCAATTCATTCATTTTTTTGTTCTTTATGCCATCAGCCTCCAGAACACCCAAATACTTGTATCCTTCTTCAATGTCAATTTTCTTTATCATCTCACCTGTTGGTACCTGGATCCCGTTACTTCTGCTCAACCTACCCCTCTTCATCACAAGAACTCCACACTTACTAATAACAAATTGCATACATATATCATTGCTGAAAATACGGACAGTGTCAACAAGCACATCCAACTCCTTCTCACTCTTCCCGAAGAGCTTAAGATCGTCTATGAAGAGGAGGTGATTGATGGTAATCTCTCCCTTTCCCAACTTGTATCCTGCTCTCACTTTTCGCAGTATAATGGTCAGGGGCATCAGGGCAAGGACAAACAACAGAGAGGACAAACTATCTCCCTGGAAGATACCTCTCTTGATCATCACGCCTCCCAAGGATTCTCCAGCTGATGTTAACTCTGTTTTCCAGGACTTCATACTTTTGTTCAACAACTGTCTGATGTTATCTGCCACCTTGAAGATCTCTAGGCTTTTGGTGATCCAAGAATGAGGCACCATGTCAAATGCCTTTTTGTAGTCTATCCATCCCATGGCAAGATCAGTGTGTCTCCTCTTGCAATTCCTCATTACCATCTTATCAATAAGTAACTGGTCCTTTGTACCACGGGACTTCTTTCGGCATCCTTTCTGTTCGTCCGGTAAACAAGTTGTTTGTGTGGAGGTGATGGTAGATTTCCTCAGACACAATGCTTGTCAACAGTTTCCACATTACGGACAGACATGTGATAGGTCTATAGTTGGTAACATCATTACCCTTGATTCGGTCTTTCATTACCAGAACTATGGTACCTTTTGTCAACCACTCTGGTACCTCACCTGACATCAAGCAGTCATTGAACATGGTTGTCAGTTTCGGGTGGAGGGATGTTACAGGACTCAAGCTTTCCAATGTCATTTCTCATTTCCCTGATTTGACCATTCAGTCGTTTCTTCCACTTTCTTGTTTGTTGTTTCCTCTCGCTTTTATGCCAAGTAATTTCCTCACCGCATTTGCTGTTGCTTTGAGGATACTGTTGCACTGGTGAAGGCTCCTCGCCTCAAGGTATGGGATGACTTTGTTTACCTTAGCTGTTGTTTCTTTTAACTTTTTCCTGTCTACAAATTTTAGGTTCATACGTTTCCCACTATCATTGTTCATTTCATCTACCACTAAGTTTAGGATATCAAACAAATCTTGTCCTAGCCCGTCAGCATTCATCTCCTCAATGGCCGTATCTTTGTTCCAGGTATTATAACTTTGCCTTTCATCCTTACGGGGTCGATAAAATAAAGTACCAGTAATACACTGGGTATTTGCTGGCCTTGTGCCTAACGTAGAAACAATTATTTATTTCAGCATTCAGATCATTGTCTGCTTCGGATGGTTCCTCCGTTCTCTCAACCTCTTCACCTTCATTTCCCACTGGCTCATTTGCGTGGCATACTGCACTCTCCATTTCCAACCCAGTTCCAGCTCGCTTATCCACCCATTAGTTCTTATTACCCGAGCCTGCCCGGCCAATTTTTGTTCATCTAATTTAAATAGACCGATCTCGTTCCAGATGTTATGCATCCGTTTCCTATAGCCTTTTTCCTTGGGGTTACTCTTCAGGTAACATTGCATAACAGTTCTATTCAATTCTTTCGTCCAGTTGGTTCTGGTCCCTTTCCTTCTTCTTCCTCCGACACCAGCAGTATTTGGTTGACAGCCAGGTCCCTGCTGCTGAGCCAGGGAGCACCTGCTGGGTGAGAGTCTGTCACATGACATTCCAGTCTCCACTTCACCGTTATTCGAACTGTTTAGGTTCGACATTGAAACAGTCTTATCGAGGATTGGTGAATGTATGGTTACATAACCACCGGTGATTTCATCACTCTCGGTGATTTTAGCGTGGCACTATCACGCTGTAGACGAACATAAATAAACAAACAAACAGGTAAAAAACCCAAAAAATAAGCATAAGTTTCATTGTAATGTAATGTTTGAATGTCTGACTTAGTTTTTTTTTTGCTTGTCTGTCTGTCTGTTTGTTTTTCTTTTCTTTTTTCTTTTCTTTACGTTTTTCGTTGCTGCTGTGCTATTTTGATTTTTGACTTTTTGATTTTTTGACCGGGTCATCAAATCAGTCTATTTATATCTTTTGATGCCTTCCTCATTTAGTGGGAATACTATGATGCCTGTCTTAGCAGGAGGTAGTGGGAGAGAATAGCGGCGGTAGCGATAATGAGGCAGTGGTGGTGGTGGTGATGTGCTAGTACTACTTAGCAGGAGGTAGTGGGAGAGAATAGCGGCGGTAGCGATAATGAGGCAGTGGTGGTGGTGATATGATCGTAGTACTGTTGTGATGGTGTTGAAGTTGAAGTAGAAATAGAAGTTGAGATAACTTGACTAGAGTTTTTGGCGTGGTAGTGGTGATGGTGGTGGTGTTGGTGGTGAAATTATTTGCCTATCTGTCCACTTAGCCATTTTCTCTTTTTCGACTATAACATTTCTGATCCAATATTAAATATTGGGGCCCTATGACGTAATGTGATGCGTTGTTGCCTGCTGAGGGTCAAAACTGTAATCTTATACTTCATTTGTAATAAGAATTATTCTATCACAGTTGTTTTAAATAAGTAAAAATCAAAAACTTACGGGAGCGATTCCATAACGATATATATATCCACCATGTGCGTTTTCTTCTTCTTATTATTATTATTATTGCTTCTTCTTCTTCTTATTATTATTATATAACTACTCCATTACGTTTCGTTCGTTCATCAGATGAAAAGTTATAAATATATGAAAATATGGAAATAAAGTAAAATTCTATTAAAATTGAGATTGTGGCTGGAAAATATAACGGAAAATATACATAAGAAAGAATATATATAAAAACATTATATAAAAATTATATATATATATATATATATATATATATATATATATATATATATATATATATATATATATCGGGCAGGAAGCGATATATTTACAAACTGTGAAGCTTTATGCCCTATAGAATGGAAATAGCTGTCTGAAGAGATGATTCTTTCCATTGGAAATTCTCTGAATGTCCAATCTTTTGATAAGCTAAACCGTCGGTAACAGCATTAGAACAGGTGAATATTTAAATCGTATTTTAATTTATTTAATATTCCGCTCATTTTAATTTATTTAATGTTCCGCTCATTTTAATTTATTTAATTGTTCCGCTCATTTTTATAGTTCTGGTATCTCAAATTAGAACCATTGAACAACAATTATTATAGACACCATATATATTTCCGTGGGTACTTAGTACCTGTTGGAATATTTATATCATTTTATATATATATATATATATATATATATATATATATATATATATATATATATATATATATATATATATATATATATATATATATATATAGGGAAATGTTCCCTAAGTATTGAGTACTCTGGTGCGTTATGGTCCACCTGGTTCCTTACCACACATCCTTCGTTATATATATATATATATAATAATAATAACTAGCAGAATGGCCCGAGATTTGCTGTAGGGTTCTTATATATTTGATATATATTTATCCTTATCGAGCCTCGTGAAATAAATACGTTTGTTTTTATTTTGTTATTGTAAATGCAAAAGTAGCTGTACACGAATATATATATATATATATATATATATATATATATATATATATATATATATTAAAATAACAGATTAAAGTTTAAGCAAAGAATCGTTGCTTTCACCCTTAGCGCGAACTTCTGAAACTAAAAAATCAATCTGTGAACGCAGAAGTAAATATTTCGAAAAACGTTGCAACAGAAGGAAAACAGGGAGACGATACTTTGGTTCGTGAAGACGTTCCCTGGCAATGAACGGAAAATAGCGAAGATAATACGTCAACAATGAGAACAATATTTGTCATAATGCAGACAGCCAGACATACAGACAGATATTATAAGGGCGCAACGTTATAGCTATGTATCTATCTAAAAAGACAGACTAAGAAAGAGAGAGAGATATGGATAACCGGCGCCTAACACCCCTTTAACAACAGAAAATTGAAAAATAAAAACTACAGTTAATATCTTTAGACCACAAGGAATATATAAATGCAAGTTTGAAGTCAATCGTAGTAGAAATATGGATTTGTATAAACTTTGCAAAAATTAGGGGACACACACACAGACAATTTCAGTTTTATATATATGTATAGATATATGCGTTTATGTATATGCACACATGCACGCACACGTACAGATAGACACACACTCACATTATATATATGTTTACATACATATATACACATATATGTATAAGACGACTGTGCTCCAGTGTAATCATTTCGTAATTTACTATTAGGAGTTTTTCTACTGTATTTCCTCTCATTAGTTTTATATACTTAGTTTGTAAATGTAACATTCATAAATCCTGTGTATTAACATTGGTCGGCTCAATATTCTAAATCAAATTCGTCATACCAATGACGACTCGGTCACGTGTTTAGCAACACTCGTAAAGTATCATGGGAGAGGCAGGAAATAGTGGACGACTGGTTTAAAATTTCTCAACGATTGAAGTATGGCAGTTATCAATAATATCAACACACACACTCACTCTCATATATATACATATATATAAATATATACATACACACATATAGGTATGCGCGCGCGCGCACACATACATATACACACATGTACATACACACATACACACACACACACACACACACATATATATATATATATATATACATATATATACACACACACACACACATATATATATACATATATATATATACACACACATACATACATGCGCGCGCACACACATGCATATACACACATGTACATACACACATACACAAACACACATGCGCACACACACACATATATATATAAATAAGTACACACACATATATACACACACATGGCATTACATGTGTTACCTTAGACCATCTGATAAGTGTTTTGTTCTGGTGTGTGTCGTGTGTATGTTGTGGTGTGTGGGTGTGTTGTGGTGTGTGGGTGTGTTGTGGTGTGTGGGTGTGTTGTATTATGTTGTGTGTGTTGTGGTGTATGTTGTGGTGTGTAGGTGTGTTGTATTATGTTGTGTGTGTTGTGTTGTATGTTGTGTTGTGTGGGTGTATTGTGTTGTGTTGTGTTGTGTGTTGTGGTGTGTGTTGTGGTGTGTATTGTGGTGTGTGTCGTATGTGTTTTGTGGTGTTGTGGTGTGTGTGTGTTGTGGTGTGTGTTGTGTGTGTGTTGTAGTGTGTGTTGTCGTGTGTGTTGTGGTGTGTGTTGTGGTGTGTGTCGTGTGTGTGTTGTGGTGTGTGTTGTGGTGTGTGTCGTGTGTGTGTTGTGGTGTGTGATGTGTGGTGTGGTGTGTGTTGTGGTGTGTGTCGTGTGTGTTATGGTGTGTATTGTGGTGTGTGGTGTGGTGTGTGTTGTGGTGTGTGTTGTGTGTGTGTCGTGTGTGTGTTGTGGTGTGTGTTGTAGTGTGTGTGTCGTGTGTGTGGTGTGGTGTGTGTTGTGGTATGTGTCGTGTGTGTGTGTTGTCGTGTGTGTTGTTGTGGTGTGTGTGTGTTGTGGTGTTGTGGTGTGTGTGTGTTGTGGTGTGCGTTGTGTGTGTGTTGTGGTGTGTGTTGTGTGTGTGTTGTGGTGTGTGTTGTGGTGTGTGTTGTGGTGTGTGTCGTGTGTGTGTTGTGGTGTGTGTTGTGGTGTGTGGTGTGTGTCGTGTGTGTGTTGTGGTGTGTGATGTGTGTTGTGGTGTGTGTCGTGTGTGTTATGGTGTGTATTGTGGTGTGTGTCGTTTGTGTGTTGTGGTGTATGTTGTGGTGTGGTGTGTGTTGTGGTGTGTGTTGTGTGTGTGTCGTGTGTATGTTGTGGTGTGTGTTGTAGTGTGTGTGTCGTGTGTGTGGTGTGGTGTGTGTTGTGGTATGTGTCGTGTGTGTGTGTGTTGTCGTGTGTGTTGTGGTGTGTGGTGTGGTGTTTGTTGTGGTGTGTGTCGTGTGTGTTGTGGTGTGGTGTGTGTTGTGGTGTGTGTCGTGTGTGTGTTGTGGTGTGTGTTGTGGTGTGTGTCGTGTGTGTGTTGTGGTGTGTGTGTGTGTGTGTGTTTGTGGTGTGTGTGTGTGTTGTGGTGTGTGGTGTGGTGTGTGTTGTGGTGTGTGTGGTGTGTGTGTGTTGTGGTGTGTATTGTGGTGTGTGGTGCGGTGTGTGTTGTGGTATGTGTCGTGTGTGTGTTGTGGTGTGTGTTGTGGTGTGTGGTGAGTGTCGCGTGTGTGTTGTGGTGTGTGGTGAGTGACGCGTGTGTGTTGTGGTGTGTGGTGTGTGGTGTGGTGTGTGTTGTGGTGTGTGTTGTGGTGTGTGTCGTGTGAGATGTGGTGTGGTGTGTGTTGTGGTGTGTGTCGTGTGTGTGTTGTGGTGTGTGTTGTGGTGTGTGTCGTGTGTGTGTTGTGGTGTGTGTTGTAGTGTGTGTGTCGTGTGTGTGTTGTGGTGTGTGTTGTGTGTGTGTTGTGGTGTGTGTTGTGGTGTGTGTCGTGTGTGTGTTGTTGTGTGTGTCGTGTGTGTGTTGTGGTGTGTGTCGTATATGACTTGTCGTGTGTGTGTTGTGGCGTGTGTCGTGTGTGTGTTGTGGTGTGTGTTGTGGTGTGTGTTGTGGTGTGTGTCGCGTGTGTGTTGTGGTGTATTGTGGTGTTGTGGTGTGTGTTGTGGTGTGTGTTGTGGTGTGTGTGTGTTGTGGTGTTTGTGTGTGTTGTATTGTGTTGTGTGTGTTATGTGTTTCGTGTGAATGTATGTGTATATATGTGCGTGTATGTGTGTGTCTGTGTGTGTGTGTATTTGTTTTTGTGTGAATGTGTGTATGTGTGTGTTATGCCTGTGTCGTATTGTGTTTGTATGTAAATGTGTATGATTGTGTGAATTTATGTATATATATATGTGTGTGTAGATGTATGTGTGTGTGTATGTGTGTATGTGTGTTTGTATCTGTGTGTGTATATATGTGTGTATACACAAGTATGTGTAGTAGATAGTAAAGGGGAATGTATATATGGCAACTGTCACGAATCTGTATTGAAAAAGTGGATGTCCGGTAACATTAGATGTGTGGCCTGCATGTCCACTTCTATGTCCACTCCTATGTCCTATGTCCACTTCTATGTCCACTCATATGTCCTATGTCTACTCCTATGTCCTATGTCCTATGTCCTATGTCTACTCCTATGTCCTATGTCCTATGTCCACTCCTATGTCCTATGTCCACTCCTATGTCCACTCCTATGTCCACTCCTATGTCCTATGTCCTATGTCCACTCCTATGTCCACTCCTATGTCCTATGTCCTATGTCCACTCCTATGTCCACTCCTATGTCCTATGTCCTATGTCCAATCCTATGTCCACTCATATGTCCTATGTCTACTCCTATGTCCTATGTCCTATGTCTACTCCTATGTCCTATGTCCTATGTCCACTTCTATGTCCACTCATATGTCCTATGTCTACTCCTATGTCCTATGTCCTATGTCCACTCCTATGTCCTATGTCCACTCCTATGTCCACTCCTATGTCCTATGTCCACTCCTATGTCTACTCCTATGTCCTATGTCCTATGTCCACTCCTATGTCCACTCCTATGTCCTATGTCCTATGTCCAATCCTATGTCCACTCATATGTCCTATGTCTACTCCTATGTCCTATGTCCTATGTCCACTCCTATGTCCACTCATATGTCCTATGTCCACTCATATGTCCTATGTCCACTCCTATGTCCTATGTCCTATGTCCTATGTCCTATGTCCACTCCTATGTCCTATGTCCTATGTCCTATGTCCTATGTCCACTCCTATGTCCTATGTCCTGTGTCCTATGTCCACTCCTATGTCCTATGTCCACTCCTATGTCCACTCATATGTCCTATGTCCACTCCTATGTCATATGTCCTATGTCCACTCATATGTCCTATGTCCACTCCTATGTCCTATGTCCTATGTCCACTCCTATGTCCTATGTCCACTCCTATGTCTACTCCTATGTCCTATGTCCTATGTCCACTCCTATGTCCTATGTCCACTCCTATGTCCACTCCTATGTCCTATGTCCTATGTCTACTCCTATGTCCTATGTCCTATGTCCACTCCTATGTCCTATGTCCACTCCTATGTCCACTCCTATGTCCTATGTCCACTCCTATGTCTACTCCTATGTCCTATGTCCTATGTCCACTCCTATGTCCACTCCTATGTCCTATGTCCTATGTCCAATCCTATGTCCACTCATATGTCCTATGTCTACTCCTATGTCCTATGTCCTATGTCCACTCCTATGTCCACTCATATGTCCTATGTCCACTCATATGTCCTATGTCCACTCCTATGTCCTATGTCCTATGTCCTATGTCCTATGTCCACTCCTATGTCCTATGTCCTATGTCCTATGTCCTATGTCCACTCCTATGTCCTATGTCCTGTGTCCTATGTCCACTCCTATGTCCTATGTCCACTCCTATGTCCACTCATATGTCCTATGTCCACTCCTATGTCATATGTCCTATGTCCACTCATATGTCCTATGTCCACTCCTATGTCCTATGTCCTATGTCCACTCCTATGTCCTATGTCCACTCCTATGTCCACTCCTATGTCCTATGTCCACTCCTATGTCCACTCCTATGTCCTATGTCCACTCCTATGTCCACTCCTATGTCCTATGTCCAATCCTATGTCCACTCATATGTCCTATGTCTACTCCTATGTCCTATGTCCTATGTCCACTCCTATGTCCTATGCCCACTCCTATGTCCTATGTCCTATGTCCACTCCTATGTCCTATGTCCACTCCTACGTTCAATGTCCAGTGCTATGTCCTATGTCCACTCCTATGTCCTATGTCCACCCATATGTCCTATATTCTATGTTCACTCATATGTCCTATGTCCACCCCTATGTCCACCCCTATATCCTATGTCCACTCCTATGTCCTATATCCACCCCTATGTCTATATTCTATGTTCACCCCTATGTCCACCCCTATATCCTATGTCCACTCCTATGTCCTATATCCACCCCTATGTCTATATTCTATGTCCACCCCTATGTCCACCCCTATATCCTATGTCCACTCCTATGTCCTATGTCCACTCCTATGTCATGTGTCCACTGCTATGTTTTCTGCTATGTCCACTCCGATGTTCTGTCTGTTATCCTCAGTTCTGTCTCCATTCAACTGTTGTCCACTCCTGTCTTCCATGTTCTGGCAGGGGAAATATTTCTTGCTTAAACATTGCTGTGTGTTTCCAGTTTAGGATAGATAATTGTATCACTGCATGTTGTATGATCTGCCGGAATGGTTAGTTTGGCCTGAGTAAGAGTATCAGGCCAGAAAACATTACTGCATGAATACATAGTGAGGGTGCATGTCTGAGTGCTTAGGTCGAAGAGCTTCTGATCGTAGAGTTGTGAGTTGGATTATCAGACAGAACAACGTGTTGTGTCCTTGAGCAAGATACATTATTTCACATTGCCACAGTCCTCTGAGATGGTAATTGTGTATGTATATATATGGGGGGGGGCGTGTGTGTGTGTATAAAGGAAATAGAAGATGAAGATGGTGAAAATCACAGCATAGTAACATATATCTTCATCTCACTTAACTTTGAAAATCACCAAACGGTGAAACCGGTAAAGCGTTTTGCAAGTAATTCTTCCAAAAGACTCCAATTGTATTTTCAAATTATTTTTCCTATATTTTTACCCGTTTGTGATATATATACATATGTATATGTATATGGTGTATATATATATGATATATATGTGGGTGTATGAGTGTGTCTGGTGAATATATAGTGTATACGAAGTATATATATATATGTGTGTGTGTTGAGACACGTTGAGAAAACAACTATACATTTGGCAAGGTAAAGTTTAAGTTCAATTCGAGTTCATAATCAGTAGGTGCGAAGGATGTCGATTTAAATGTTTTATAGATTTAGATATATTATATACCCTGATGTGATGGATTGATAGATTTCAATGAGAATGTACTGCATATTCTTATGTACCCTGACGAAACATATGTCGGTCAATTAAATGTACAATTAACAGCTTGTCATTTTTTTTTCATATATCTATATACTACTAAAACTCTGTGATAGTTTACTTGCTTCTCTGTAATGTAATACAGCCAAAAGGGCGCATAATGGGGAAATACTTTGAAAGGAATTAGCCCCTGAAATAGGGATACAAATGGAATAAAACAAGTTTCGCGTAAATCGGAGCACAGGGTCCCGAGATACGGGGTTTTTTCGTGTATCTTCATAAACAGAGAGAGAGAGGGGGGAGAGTGAGAGAGAAAGAGGTAGTGGTTGTGAGAGAGTAGATTGAAAGAGAGACATAGAGGAAGGAGGAGGAGACAGAGAAGGAGAATGGAAGAGAGAGAGCTGGTGGTGTTGTTGTGTATATATATATGTGTGTGTGTGAGTGTGTGTGTATATATATATATATGCGTATGTGTGTCTATGACCAGTGTATTTAGATCACACACACACAAATACATATTTATATATATGTATACACACACATTTATATATATACATACACACACGTATATATATGGGCCTTCCAGTTTCATTTCACATTATATACTTGCCTGTGTATATTTTAATTATTTATAAATTATTTTTAAAGTGAACATGATCCAACGGGTCACGGGTGGTCTAGTATATATATTATTTATTTATTACATACACACACACACTCAGACACACACACACACGCACATATATATATATATATAGTGGAACATCGATTAACGAATTTAATTCGTTCTTGAAGGCCATTTGTCACCAGAATTATTCCCATGTGAAATGTTGGGAGAGAAATTCAGGGAGAGAGAGATTGATAGATATCACCATAGTAACTAACTACACAGCAAGTGACGCTTTCAAACCGATCCTCTAAGCTTGTTGCCAACCGTTGTTGCCGGCTTGCGTGTTCGTTACTCGAGACGCCGTTCGTTAACTAAGACGTTTTATGTTCGGAAAAATTGTTCATGCTGAGAGACGTTCGTGAAACAAGGTTCAACAATATTTATATGTATATATAATTAAAAATTCAATAAAACCAAGGTGGCAGAGGTATAAAACATTTTTTTTTTTGACATGCGCAAGTAAGGAGTTATGGGTGTTTTTCACAAATATATAAAAATACATTAAAGCTGTTAATTTTTTTTTTTTTTAGTTATAATTTATTCAAAATCTATTGTCACTGTATAGCTTCTTTATGATACTTTATAAAATGTCAATATCCACACACATACACACGTCCACACTCACACGTAGACACGTACACACGTAGGCACGTACACACACACATACATACTCATATATTTACATATGTATGTGTATATGTGTATACTTGCACGTATACATATGTGTGTGTTATAAACAGCGTATCTATCATACACCCTCACTCATCTCGATATAGAAAGATGGATAGATTTATATATGTGTGTGTGTGTGTGTGAGAGAGAGTGTGTGTGTGTATGCATGTATGTATGCATGTATGTATGCATGTATGTATGTATGTATGTGTGTTTGTGTGTATGTATGTATGTATATATATATATATATAAATATATATTAGCAGTAGCACGGACATAACTTGTATGGTTCATAATAATGGTGTGTATGAAGATATATACGATATGTTTATATATAATAAACATACAAGAGTCTTGATATGAATATTTTAAGCTGTGATCATGACAGAGCTATCTCAGTAGCTGGTGAGAATGCCATATAGCAATTTCTGGATTTTTATCCAACATCAATGACATTTACTTATTCGGTACTGAGACAATACAAATTTAAAAACTTATGTGGATTATTGCATATGAAACATCGACTGCAGATGCTCATTTACATAAAGCCAGAACTTGACCGGCTAGGATTAATTAGCAGAAGCACTAACATAGCGTAATTTATAATGGGGGTGTATATGGGTATTTATATGACATGTTTATGTATAATAAATATATAAGTGTCTCGATTGAATATTTTAAGATGTGATCAAGTTTAGGAGTGATCTTTAGGCACATGAGAATGTCAGACACATGTTTTTTTATCGGTAAGACACACACACACATACACACACACACACACACACACACACACACACACACACACACACACACACACACACACACACACACACACACAGACACACAGACACACACACACACACATATATATATATGTATGTATATGTGTGTGTATGTGTGTATATGTGTATATATATGTGTGTGTGAGTGTGTGTGTGTGTGTGTCTTACCGATAAAAAAAACATGTGTCTGACATTCTCATGTGCCTAAAGATCACTCCTAAACTTGATCACAGCTTAAAATATTCAATCGAGACACTTATATATTTATTATACATAAACATGTCATATAAATCCTCATATACACCCCCATTATAAATTACGCTATGTTATATATATATATATATATATATATATATATATATATATATAAATAAATAAATATAATTTCAGTGAGATCGAATTTCGGCAGTGGTCGAAAACAAAGCGAAACGCAATATCCGAGTTATACTGGCAAGCGCTCCATGGACTAAAAAAAGGCCAGAGCAATAAACATAGGTTATAAAGGTCAAACAAACTGAGATGGCGGTCAAGAAGCTATCAACCACCTAAGCCAAAAAAAAAGGTGGCAAGCCAAACAGGTCAAAACAAAAGAATATTTACTCAGACCCCTGGAAATGATGGTATAATCCAATAAAGGGTTTCTGCAATACCTAAATCAATTATACTGCCTGCTTCAATAATAAGCTTTCGGTATAATGATGGAACAAGGCTGTCACTTCCTCAACAGGTATTTTATTCTACACCAGCATGCGGGATTAATGCAGTAGTATGAAGTAGTGAAACACCACGTGCATAACTCTGCAAGGGAGGTAACCCCAGTTATTGTCTGTCTGTCACAATTCCATATAGAAGAAAGGAGCTGATCATCAAATTAGACCAAGGAAACAATGTTTTTATTGGTCTTTCTATTACTGATACAATCTGTCTGTCACAACTCCTGGCAGTAGAAAGGACTTGATCATCAGAGCAGACCAAGGAAACAATGTTTCTATTAGTCTTTCCATTACTGATACAATCTGTCTGTCACAACTCCTGGCAGTAGAAAGGGCTTGATCATCAGAGCAGACCAAGGAAACAATGTTTCTATTAGTCTTTCCATTACTGATACTATCTGTCTGTCACAACTCCTGGTAGTAGAAAGGACTTGATCATCAGAGCAGACCAAGAAAACAATGTTTTCATTGGTCTTTCTATTACTGATATTGTTTGTCAGTCAATGACAGAAAGGGCAATATGAACTCAAACGCCGACACATTAAACAATTCCGCCAATCCACCGCTCCAACAGGCCTCGTATTTTATTTCTCGCGCGAAAGGATGAAAGCATACTTGACTTCCGCAAGATTTGAACTCTGACCGGAAAAACTACAAAGGAATTGAAACTTGTTCATACCAAATAGCCAAAACTGGGTCTGGTTCTATGAATAAAAACCACCCATTTTCAAGGATTCCTATTTGAATTAAAATCAAAATATTTCGTTAACTGATTGAGTGTATTTCATTAGAAATATGGTTTCGGAAAGATTAGTCAGATCCACTAACGAGTCTACCATTTCACAACAACAACAACAATAACTTCAACATCAATAGCAACAACAACAACAACAACAACGTCTATAAGACCTGCAGCCACAACATCAACAGCAAGAACAGCAATAACAACAACAACAACGTCTACAACAACAATAACAACAACATCTACAACAACAATAGCAAGAACAACAATAACAACTACAACAAAAATAGCGGGATTAAATTTGTACGTTGAATCCGATATTCACCACTAATTGATCTGCCTTTGTTTTATCGATTTTATCGATTAGGAGGTAAGATGAAAGATGACTTTGAAGCATATGGCAGATCGGTGGAGGCGGTAGTTGTGGTGGTGGTGGTGGTGGTGGTGGTGGTGGTGGTGGTGGTGGTGGTGGTGGAAGTGCTGGTGGTAGTGGTGGTGGTGGTGATGGTGGTGGTGGATGTGGTGATGGTGATGGTGGTGGTTGTGGTGATGATAGTGGTGGTGGTGGTGATGTTGGTGGTGGTGGTGGTGGTGGTGTTGGAACTGGTGATGCTAGGAGGGGCTTCTTTTGGCAGGATCCCTACCAGGGTGTCCGTGCCTGTAGATCCTAGATCCAACTGGAAGAGCTTCTTGGTAGCACTGCCAGGCCAGAGACCTCTGGAAGTTATCGATAGGTCCTGGACTGAAAGTCCTCCCGAACAGACTGGTCAGTTCGTCCTCTTCGATGCCCAGAGTCTCTCCGAGAACGTCGTTGCACTTATTCTCCACTAATCCTCTATAGAATGTCGAGGTGGAGTCTCTGCTAATTGCCGTTTCCGCTTGGTAGAGGGCTGTGAGTCTGTTTCTTCCAAAGGAACTTGAAGAAAAGACGTTCCATTTTGGTGAGGGGATTACGGGGGGACAAGGCATGACTGTCCAGCGGTAGTAGATGACGCAAGCTATGTAAATGTTCGCCACCTCCGTTGAACCTTTTAAAGAGAGTTTCCACTCAGCCCACTTCTGGGAGAGCGCAAATACATTCGCCGTGACTTCGTTCCAATTTTTGTTCACCTGGAGGTCTGGACGAAACCAGACCCCGAGCAATTTCACCGGTCCTTCTGTCCAGCGTCCAACGAAGTTGTCAGGCGACATCGGTTTGCCTCTCAATGTGCCGAGTTGCAAACCGACAGACTTGTTCGGGTTTAGTCTGTCAACGTTTCGTATTCCTGTAATAAGTGGCCGATTACCCGATTTCCCAGGTTTTCGACACCAATACGGTCACGTCGTCGACATAGGCTGACGCAGCTTTTCGCAGTCCTGGCTCCATCGGGATGCCCTGTAATAGCTCCAACTTCAGCAGCAGTGCCTCAGAGTCAGCACATACAGAATGGAGGAGGAGGGCATCATTGACGGATGGAACGCATGATTTGGAATGGCTCCAATGGGTAGCCATTCACCTTGACTGCCGAGTAGATTGCATGTCAGCAATCCAGCCTCTGAAAACGGAACCGAAGCTGGCCGCTTTGAGAACCGCTTCCAACTATTGATGGTGGACTCTATCAAATGCCTTAGATTGATCTAAATTGATCAGAGCCCCACCGAAACCAGGTTCACACCCTACCCTTTCTATGATGTATCGCATAAGGTGGAGGTTGTGTGTGGACAGAGTCTGGATTACACACATTTGTGCTTCGCCCACAAGGCTCTCAACAACAAGCGCCAGCTTCGTTGCTAATACCTTGGCCAAAATCTTCAACTCTGAGTTGAGCAGAGTTATGGGTCTGAAATAGCTTATATTATGCCTTTTGTTCTCATCTTTCCTGACCAGCATTTCTACGCCTTTGCCTACAGAACTGGGAATTCTCTCGTTCTGCTGGTAATTGCAGTAGACCGCTTCGAGGACGCCAGAGAACAAGTCTGGCATGCCTATGTAAAACTCATACGGTAGACCATCTAAACCGGATGATTTGCGTTTCCCACAGCGGCCTAGAACATCTTCTATTTCGCCCGCTGTGATTGACCTTTCGTAGCTCTTCGCTTCCGTGTTCAAGAGTACTGGTCAGCCGTCGAGGTAGGAACTGAAGTCCATCACCTCGCTCGACGTACCGCTTTGCCCGAACAATTGTGCCAAGTGCTGCTGGAAGGCCGTGCACATCTGCTTGGATTCAAGTAATATGCGTCCGACATGGTTTTCCAAAGACTGAATTGTGGATTTGTTGCCACTTTTTGCTTCTGCCACTCGGGCCCAGCTAACAGCTTTGGCACCCTCGTTTCTCAGAGTACGTGTTCTACTTCTGAAAATACAACCTTCGTTTTCCAAGCCGAAGAACTGGTCTAGAGCCGTTCTCGCTGTTAGCACGTCAGCTGTACTGCCATTCCTAAGTGCCTCTTCTATTTTGGCTACCAGTTCCTTTTCAGTTTTGTTCTTTTCTAAAGCTAATTCCTTGCTAAAGGCTATTGATTCTACTCTTATTGCTCTCTTGAGAGAGCACCACCACCTGTTGTTGACGATGGCCTCCGTCAACTGGTGTTTAACTAAAGTGTTAATCTGTTTACTGTAGGCTTTACACGTCGGGAGAGACATGTTTAGCTTCCAATATCCGGGTTCCTGTCTATGTGTTTTATCAAGGTTGACTACACAGATCACTAATTTGTGGTCTGAATAGGCAACCATGTGCATTTGTGGACAGTTTAATGATTCCCTATCGTTTTGTCTAATCAGAAATCTATCTAAATACGATCTAGAAGACCCAGTGTGGTTGCTGCACGTCCACATTGGTGCACTTGGGAAATCTAGTCGATATCTATCAGCCAGTTGGGATTTGCTGATGAGATGTTTGGGGCTATTACAACCCCCACCCCCACCCCTTTGCTATCATATGCCCCAACGTGCGTCTAAGATCCCATTCCAGTCCCCCGCTAACAGTAAAGAGCGAGACGTTCCTAGGGATGACTCCAGACGCTTCAAGAACTCCGGGCACGATGTCCCAGTCGGAGCATATACGGCCACCAGTCTGAAAGCTCCACTTTCACTACTATTCACGTCTAGGACCACCAAATTGCCCTCCGGGTCCAAGTAAATTGTCTGTCCTTTGGGATTCTGGTTTTTTCGAAACAGAACAGCAACTACCCCTCCACTTCCTCGCTGACAAAGAGATGCGTAGATCTCAAAATCATCGAACAAGGGGGTTAGCTGCCGCTTGTCGTGAATCCTGGACTCGGATGGCTATCACATCTATACAGTGTGACCTGAGATCATTTAAAAACTGACCCTGTTTCCAGAACATCCCCAGGTCACGCAAATAGATAGATAGATAGATAGATAGATAGATAGATAGATAGATAGATAGATAGATAGATAGATAGATAGATAGATAGATTTCTTTATTTGCCACAAGGGCGCACAAGAAAAAGGGACAATACAAGACATGCCGGGGATTTTACATACAGTCGCATAAAAAATATAAAAACAAACAATTACAACAATCGAAATCCCCAATAGGGAGAAGCGCCACAAATGGGTTGTTTAATACCCCGTCGATAGAACAACCCTCAACTCCAGGAGCGTGTTGTGCAAGTGCTCCTTTCTTCCTTTGCTCTCTTCTTCAACCTACAGGCTTATAAACAGACAAGGCCCAATCACTCGGGCAATTTTCGCTTCATTCACCCACCTTTCAGTAAATTTACTGGGGTGGAGTGCCTCTCTCTCCACTCTGATTCTCCTTCTAAAGTGATACTTAAAGAAGGAAATCAATTGTTGTCCGGAGAGAAAGGCATCTGTCCTCAGTCCTCTCAACCTCGTCCACCATATAACTTCTTTCACCATATCCACCGTACAGAGGAAAACCGGCTCTCTTTCGTTTTTGAAAGAGGCTGGCGGTTTGATCCTTACTATGGACTCGGCAGTCAACTGGATTTGTTCCATGCGCGACAGCAGTTGTTTTGCATAGTTCCACAGGTCGGTTACGCCCGGGCAGTGTACAATTGCGTGCAAGACTGTTTCAATGTCCTACGCGCATCTTGGACACGTCCTCTTGGAAGGATCCATAGATAGATAGATAGATAGATAGATAGATAGATAGATAGATAGATAGATAGATAGATAGATAGATAGATAGATAGATAGATAGATTTCTTTATTTGCCACAAGGGCGCACAAGAAAAGGGGACAATACAAAGACACATGCCGGGGATTTTACATACAGTCGTGTAAAAATATTATTAAAACAAACAAATTTAACAATCGAAATCCCCAATAGGGGGAGGCGTTACAAATGGGTTGTTTAATACCCCGTCGATAGAACAACCTTCAACTTCAGGAGTGTGTTGTGCAAGTGCTCCTTTCTTCCTTTTGCTCTCTTCTTCAACCTACAGGTTTATATACAGAGAAGGCCCAATCACTCGGGCCATTTTTGCTACATTCACCCACCTTTCAGTAAATTTACTGGGGTGCAGCGCCTCTCTCTCCACTCTGATTCTCCTTCTAAAGTGGTACCTACAGAAGGGAATGTCCGGAGAGAAAGGTATCTGTCCTAAGTCCTCTCAATCTCGTTCACCATATAACCTCTTTTATCATAGCCACTATACAGAGGAAAACCGCCTCTCTTTTGTTTTTGAAAGAAGTTGGCGGTTTGATCCTTACTATGAACTCGGCAGTCAACTGGATTTGTCCCATGCGTGACAGCAGTTGTTCTGTGTAGTTCCACAGGTCGGTTATGCCCGGGCAGTGTACAATTGCGTGCAAGATGGTTTCAATGTCCTGTTCGAATCTTGGTAGATATATATATATATATAAAGATAGAGATAGATAGATAGTCTCATATAAACAGAGTTATATATCACTTATATATAGAATATAGCCTGAATATTTTGTAGTGCAAATGTTTATGACCCTAGACAGCTTGGCATCCTATGATACATATCGAGATCGACTTGATCGATAAGATCCCAGGCTTTATTCGCTTACCGAATGAGGTGAAACTTGTTAAATCGGACCCAGGAAACACTGTTTCCATTGGTATATCTACCAGTCGCAACACCTAACAGAAAGTGCAACGTGAAATTAAGTGATATAACGCATTGTGGGAACCGAACTCGCAACCTCATGATTGCGAATCCATCTCTGTTACCACTAAATCACGCGCCTTCACTCTCTATTTTAAAGTATTCATCTATATACTACTAAAACTCTGTGATTGTGTGCTTGTCTGTAATTTAATACAGCCAAAAAAATGCAAATGGGAAAATGCTTTGAAAGGACGTTGCCTCTGAAATGGGAATATAATGGAATAAAATAAGTTTCGCGTTAATTGGAGCACGGGTTCCTGAGATACGGCTTTTTTTTCGGGTACCTTCATAAACAGAGAGCGAGAGAAAGATAGAGAAAAAGAGAAGTGGGTGTGAGAGAGTAGATTGAAAGAGAGACATGGAGAGAGTGGGAGGAGACAGAAAAGGAAAATGGTAGAGAGGGAGTGCTAGTGGTGTTGCTGAATGAAATTATAACATATAGATATGGGCCTTCCAATTTCATTTTACATTATATACATGTCTGTGTATATTTTTAAGTGAACATGATTTTTTTAAAATATTATTAAGTGAACGCGACCCAACGGGTCACGGGTGGTCTAGTATTTATCTAAAAACCTTCATAATTGTTATGTAAGAACTCTTGTTAAGTTATGTTCCAAACACTAGCTTAATAATGAGAAAGTTAGTTATATCCATTCAAATTGTTGATGTGGATTGGCAGTATCGGTAGAGGGTCGGATGCCATGCTTTCCAGCATAGTTACGTCCCTTTACGATCTGAGTTCAAATCCCGCCGAGGTTGACTTTGCCTTTCATACTTACGGGGTCGATAAAATAAAGTACCAGTAATGTACTGGGTAATTGCTGGCCTTGTGCCTAAAGTAGAAACACTTATCAAAACTATTTGAAGCCCAGAGGCAATGTCTTTCGTTAGAAATATGATAACGGAAAGGTTAACATGTTTATATTTATCAAAAAACCTTCGATCATAATTTTATATAAGAATCTCTGTTTAGTTATGTTCCAAACTCAATCAGATGGTCAGTTATATTACTAAATCCAACTAAATACTTGATTATTTACAAACCCATTTGAAAACAATAAGAAGTGTCTTTCATTAGAAGGAAAAGGTTAAATGAAATGAAACGTAAACAATAATAAACATATATCCTTTGTATCATTTTATTTAAAGGATATACAGAATAAGTCTATGCTAATGCCTGGACCTTCATCTATTTTACACGTCATTCTCACTAGAAATGTTGTTTGACTAGATTGTAGTTTTAGAAACTTGCAGGAATATTTATCAATATAACTGGTATGATGCCAGATCAAGGCATCATACCAGTTATATTCTTGGCACGTTAAGACCGCCGACAAAGAAGTTACATCTTGTGAATCGATTACTTCTTCTTCTTCTTCTTCTTCTTCTTCTTCTTCTTCTTCTTAGGAGAAGTAACAGCTCTACCTTGAGTGACTCTCTGTGATCTCCGAACTACAGACTCTATAGTGTAAGGTTACTACAAGACCCTTCGAAGGAACCCCATTTCGACCACTTGTATTTGCATTCGTATTCTTTCGGTCATTACCCAAGATTCCTGACCAGAGGTAAAGGTTACCATGAATACCAATTAAAGAAAGCGAGTTTGACATTTACACCTACCTCCCTTCTTCTGGTTACTGAGTTCTGAAGCTGGCACATCACTGTATCAGTTCCTGCAGTTCTTTCACTTTATTTAACCTTCTTCGACACGGTCCCAAGATACTTGAACTTCTCTGCTTCAGTGAAACACTATTCACATGTAGAGTGCACTGCACAGGCTTCCATGAGATGACAAGTGTCTCAGTCTTTGCAGCACTGGTTTTCATTTCAGCCATGCAGCACTTGGCACCAAACCCATCAAGTGCATGTCAAAGATCACCTTCTGTTGAATTAAGTAACACCATGTCATCTGCAAATATCAGCTGGCTGATCCTTCATCCGCTAGATAAACGACTTCAATCATATCAATCTTGTCGATAAAGATTATGGACAGAAGAGGTGACAGTACGGACCCTTGGTGAAGTCTGACACACACATTGAATGATTTCAACTTAATTTGAACACAAATATAATATTGGGGTTCGTATAGGGACTTCAAGGTAACAAGAAACTATTTTCTGACTACTACAAATCGTAGTTTTTAAAATATGTCTCCCCGTTGACAAAAGAACAGCTGAGGTAATTAACACTTCTGAAGATCTTTGTTCACAATGAAATTCATATCATATTTCTAACGAGTAAATTTTAACCACTTAACGCATGAAAGTGTGGTGTGTGTGTGTGGGGGGGGGGGCAGAGATTGTTTACTTTTATATATATAGATATATATTATTAGTACAGATTAAAAGTTTAAGCATAAATTAATGCTTTTATCATTACTGTATATATTATTGTTACTATATATATGTATTGTGTTGTTATTTCTGTTTATCTTTTACATATATATATATATATATATATATATATTGTTATACTTTGGGAGGGTCATGTTGCCAATAAGAAACACACGCACCAGTTGCTTTCACTTCAATTTATTATATATTTATAAATTTATAAATTTACAAATCTACAAACTTATAAATTTCTGGTTGGTTGGTTGGTTCCACAACCAGATCGTTGTTTATATATAGTCATAGTCCTTTCGTCACACACTCTGTGACCTCTTCAGTGACTGGGGATTCCTTTCTTTGTTTCTGTGCCTTTCCTTTCTTCTGTCCTACGCCATTTTGTTTCTGTGTGTGTCACACACACAGAAACAAAATGGCGTAGGACAGAAGAAAGGAAAGGCACAGAAACAAAGAAAGGAATCCCCAGTCACTGAAGAGGTCACAGAGTGTGTGACGAAAGGACTATGACTATATATAAACAACGATCTGGTTGTGGAACCAACCAACCAACCAGAAATTTATAAGTTTGTAGATTTGTAAATTTATAAATATATAATAAATTGAAGTGAAAGCAACTGGTGCGTGTGTTTCTTATTGGCAACATGACCCTCCAAAGTATAACAATATCAGTTTCAACACACGATTTCAGATAAAGAATCTTGCTAAACAAATTCAGAAACGAAATATATATATATATATATATATATATAAATTTAGCGAGAATCGCATTTCGGTGGGTAGAAATTAGCGAAACGCAACTTCCGTATTGTGTAGAGAAGCGCTCTATGGATATGAAGATATCAGAGCTATAAACATAAGTTAAAAAGGTCATACAAACTGAGATGGTGGCTAAGAAGCCATTAACCACATGAGCCAAAAAAGCGAACAAGCTAAACGGGTCAAACAAAATAATATATGATTGAAATAGTTACCCGGACCCTCGGGGAAGATGGAATACTCCGAATTTGGGTTTCTGCAACACCTAAATCAATAATACTGTGTGCTTATAAAAAAATAAGCTTTTGGTATAATGATCGAACAAGGCATCACTTTCTCAACAGGCATTTTGTTCTTCGTGGGCCAGAATCTCACAGGTTATGAAAGCACATGTGAGGTTCTAAGGGGAGAAAACCCCTATTTTGGCCAGTGAATTCAGCATGTATAGTTATTGCAAAAATTCGCAAAAATAGCACAAAACGAATAAAGCTCTCTACCGAGTTGTTTTTAAAATAAACTTAAGCGATTAATCAGTCAATAGATATATATATATATAATTATTATTAGCACAGATTAAAAGTTTAAGCAAACAATTTCTGCTTCCACACTCAAGCGGGTTCTTCTTTAGGGTTTCATCATAAATTGTTTGCTTAAACTTTTAATCTGTGCTAATAAGAAATATTTGCTCTACAGGTTTATATGTACCCATATATATATATATATATATATATATATATATATATATATATATATATATATATATATATATATATATATATATATATATACACAGCCCTTATCGAGTCCTCTCTGGATTTTGGTCTTCATGGATGTTATTCAACCATCTTGCTCTGGGTCTACCCCTGGATTTTCTGCCGGCTACTTTTGCCCGTAAAATCTGTCCAGAGACTTTTTCTCTAGACATTCTGGTCACGTTACTCCAAAGACCCTTCGGAGGAACCCCATTTTGGCCACTTGAATTCGCGATGGTATTCTCTCAGTCATTACCGAAGATTCATGACCAGAGATAAGGTTTGGCACGAATACCAATTGAAGATAGTGTGTTTGGCTTTTACACCTACCTCCCATCTTCTGGTTACTGAATGCTGAAGCTGCCGCATTACTGCATTAGTTCCTGCAATTCTTGCACTTAATTCCGTCTCCTGCCTTTCATCACTCATGCACTTACACTTCTCCACCTGCTTCAGTGGAACTCCACTCACATCTAGAGCTGATTGCGCAGGCTTCATTGGGAGGACGAATGTCTCAGTTTTCGCAGCACTGATTTTTATTCCTGCCGTGGAAATCTCGGCAACAAATCTATCAAGTGCATGTCGGAGATCACCTTCTGACGAGTTAAGTAGTAGCATGTCATTCGCAACTTCCAGCCGACTGATCTTATATCAAACAGCCTTGATAACATTTCCAACCCAATGTGGTCACTTCCTAAATTTAACTTCAGAATGGCACTCCCGAGCGAAGTTGAGTTATCTTTGACTTTCTCTGTAAAGATAGTAAACAGAGGAGCCTCTAACACCCTACAGTGGGGAACAGAATCGAATGCTTTCTTGTAATCTAGCAATATACACCTAAATTATTCCTATTTTACTGCATCTCTGATATTCCAGTTTTAGAAGTTTCTCAGCATATTCCCAAACTCCTTACTTTCTAACTGCTTGCTCTTCTGTGATGATATTGTTGTCACAATAATTCTAATAACTTTGATCTGAAGGAAGACTTGCGAAGATCATCGAATGAGTCAAAAGTTGCCAACCAAGACCTCGTCTAGGACCCCACATCTAAACCAGCCGGCTTTGACCTTCCCAGAAAGCAATGGGTGACCCTTAATGGAATCCACACAACACATGCCAGGAAAACCCATCATCTCCATGGATGGAAAATGAAAGACAGCCCAGCATGTGGCTGTGGGGACCCTGACCAGACAGTATGTTTTTCGGGATTATCCCCTCAGATGTTTTCGCGGCGGCCTGGAGACAATCCATAATGTTGCAACTGACACCTTAGTCTGTTTGGCCGGTCTTGACCTGCCCCTCTAACTATTGTGCATATGGCATATGACATGAAGAACAATAATCCTGGTGCAATAGGTTCAGACAGGCTGTATACATTTTATACATTAGATTCTGGCATGCAATCGCAGGGTAGATTTTTCCCCTGTCAATGGTTGTGTTGTAGCATCAGACATGGTTCTGTCAATGCTAAAGACCTTGGTCAGTCCAATGCTGTAATATAAGACATTACACGGTTTGTGCGTGGCTCAACCCAGAACAACGTACTTACGAAGCCACACCTGCGTTAATATCTCAATTGATACTTTATATTTTAAGTGTTATGCAAAGACAATATAACTTTTGGCTTCCTTTTGGCCATCCTGGGACGGAGCCTACATGGCATTTGTTGAGTGACCCTCAACACTCACCCAACCCCACATATCACTGGCAACTATCCACTAGTTTCGATTAGATTTCTTGTTAATTATTTTACTTAGATGATGATAGATTTATATTCTTTCTCTCTCTCTCTCTCCCTCTCCCTCCCTCTCTCTCTTTCTCTCTCTCTCTTTTTCTCTCTCCCTCTCTCTTCTCTCTCTCTCCTGTCTGTCTCTCTTTCTCTCTCTCTCTCTCTCTTCCCTCTCCTCTCTCTCCCACCCCTAATCATTATCAAACATCTATAACAATTTAGGCGGCGGCGACTCTACTCTATCCGTTATATCTTAGAATAGTTTTGCGTAGTTTGCGGTTTTAAGAATGTAATAGGCTGTACAAAAGAATGTTTGTTAGTCAGTTATTACTGTTGTTGCATAAGACGTGACCAAACTAAAGGAACTGAGACTTAAGGAGCAGTTTCTCTATTTCATTGACCTTATATTTCAACAACAACAGTAGCAGCAGCAGCAATAATAATAATAAGAAGAAGAAGAAGAAGAAGAAGAAGAAGAAGAAGAAGAAGCAGCAGCAGCAACATCAATAACAAGAGCAACAGCAACAACCACAACGAAAATAATAACAACGACGGTGGCAATAACCACCACGAAAACACCACCACCGCCGCCGCCACCACTGCCACCACCGCCACCACCGCTACCACCAACAACATCAACGATAACAGCAATAATAAAAATAGTTGTTTTTCTATCCACCACACCCAGTCACCCTTCTTCCTTCCTCCACCTCCACTTCCTCGTCTACGTCCTCTCCTCCCATCCCCCACCAAATCTGTTTTATGATACGTATCGATTGAACAGTAGTCAACATCTCTCAAATCACTTGAGCTGTACAATAAACTTCCGTTAAAGGGGTCCGCGATTTAAAATCAAGATGGAAAATAGAAAACTATGTATTATAAGAAAGAAAGAAAGAAACAGTGATAGAAATATCTAGAAATCTTGAAGGGTTGTGAATTGTGAAACTCTATCGCCATGTTGTGCTCCTTCCTTCTCTCCTCCCTTCCTTCCTTCTCTGCCGTCTGTGTGACAGTTGGACAAAAGATGCGCTTGTTTTTAGACAAAAGCGCTTACTCTATCTATGTGGCTATCGTGTTTTATACGTCAAGAAAATAACAATGCAACCATGGAGGTGAAAATTTGTCGACAGGCTCAAGAGCTCACACATCAACCCAATAATATTTGGCTCGTTACGAGAAATGTCATCTTTTGACTGATTGGCCTACTTGCTAGTTTCTCTTGTTATTTATTTATTATTTATTATTATTATTATTATTATTATTATTATTATTATTATTATTATTATTATTATTATTATTATCAGCTGAGTCCATCGTGAGGATTGCTCCGCCCTCTTCCTTTAGTCGGGAAGGGCAGGCAGTTTTTATCTGTCTGGTGGCCATGGCGAAAGAGATAGTATGGTGGACACGTTTGAAAGGGCTGAAGACGAGCACTTACCTCTTCGGTGATGCCCTGATTAACTTTTTCAAATTTCATTTGAAAAGGAAAATCAGGGTAGAGAGGGAAGTGCTCTCTTCCCAGCATTTTGTTGAAAGATGGGAGAGAGAAGCAAGAATGGCCCGAGTGAATGGGCCTACTCTGAGTATGTGTCTGTAAATTAAAGGTGGAAAACTAGGAGAGGGCACTTGCCCTGGTGGTCAGGGTCACTGTGGTCTTTTAATGGGCTTTCTCCACAAATGTCCCTCGGAAGTCTCCCCCCTATTGAGGAATGTTTCATTGTTATTTTTATTACATCCTCTGTTTTTTTACACGCAGAAATGCCCATTTGTACCGTCCTGTATTGTCCTGTACTGTCCTTCATGTCTACTTTATGTAAACCCTTGTGGTTAATAAAGAAAACATTATTATTATTATTATTATTATTATTATTATTATTATTATTATTATGAGGGCGGTGGGTTGGCAGAATTGGTAGAGGGTTGGACATGCTTTTCAGCATAGTTACGTCCCTTTACGATCTGAACTCAAATCCCGCCAAGGTTAACTTTGCCTTTCATCTTTACGAGGTCGATAAAATAAAGTACCAGCAATGTACTGGGTAATTGCTGGCCTTGTGCCGAAAGTAGAAACAATTATTATTATTATTATTATTATTATTATTATTACTATTATTACTATTATTATTATTGTTGTTATTCCTTGAATCTCAGTCATTGATGTTGGTTAACTGGAAAGTCCGTTGGATTGAATATCAAGCCACTACCTGCAGCCTCAGATATTCAGGACGTATCGGAGCGTTCTTGCTGTTCCAAGCAAGCATGCCTTTTGAAGCTTCCAAAAAGCGTGAAGGGGCCGATTTTCTTTAACCATCCCTGGAAACTTTTGGAGATAGTCCCCAGTGCGCCTATGACAATCGGGATCACTTTGACTTCATGGCAGTTCCAAATCCTTTTCACCTCCCACTTTAGGTCCTGGTATCGGTTAATTTTCTCCCTCTCCTTCTCTTGCACTCTCGTGTCGAACGGGCAGGCCACATCCACAATCAGACACGATCTTTTTTCTTTGTCCACAACCACCAGGTCAGGTCTATTGTGTTCCAGTTTTTTGTCCATCTGTATCCTAAAATCCCACAGCACCTTCACCTGATTGTTCTCCATCACCGCCTCTGGCCTATGCTCATACCATTTCTCAGAATGTGGTAAATTGTTTACTTTGCACAGGTGCCAGTGGATCACCCTGCCCATCACATCGTGTCTCCAGCCCTTATAGTGGGTCTGGGCTAGGTGTTTACACTCGGACACAATGTGAGCCACAGTCTCCTCTCTCTCTCCACAGATCCTGCACAGTGGGCTAGCCTCCTCCTTGTAAATATGGTGCTTCAACCACTTCGTTTTGAGGGCCTGCTCCTGCGCAGCCATTAGCATTCCTTCTGTAGCCTTTTTGAGGTCTCCTCTTCTCAACCAGTTCCATGTCTGTGGATCTCTAAATTCAGTTTTCTCAAAGAAGGTACTATGAAGGGATTTTCCCTTAAGGCTGCTCTTCCTCCTTGATGTTATTTCCTCCTTGGACATCCCCTGGCCTACTGTCCCCTCCTTCAGTACAGTTCTGAGCATTGGCTCTTTACTATAGGTCACGTATTTGTATAGGTTGTTTTTCTCCATCTGAACACAGTCCTCTATGCTGATAAGACCTCTTCCACCCTCAGATCTCCTTATTATTATTATTATTATTATTATTATTATTATTATTATTATTATTATTATTGTTCTTTGAGTCTCAGTCATTGATGTTATTTAAATGGAAAGTTTGTTGAAATGAATATCAAGCCACTACCTGCAGCCTCAGATATTCAGGACATATCGGAGGGTTCTTGCTGTTCCCAGCAAGCATGCCTTTTGAAGTGTTCCAAAAAGCGGGGCTGGACTAACTTTCTTTAACTATCCTTGGAAACTCTTTGAGATAGTACCTAGTGCGCCTATGACAATAGGGACAACTTTGATTTTATGGCAGTTCCAAATCCTTTTTACCTCCCACTTTAAGTCCTGGTATCGGTTAATTTTCTCCCTCTTCTTCTCTTGCACTCTCGTGTCAAATGGGCAGGCCACATCCACAATCAGGCACGATCTTTTTTCCTTGTCCAAAACCACCAGGTCAGGCCTATTGTCTTCTAATTATTATTATTATTATTATTATTATTGTTATTATTAAGGGCGGTGGATTGTCAGTATCAGTAGAGAGTCGGACGCCATGCTTTGTAGCGTAGAGTTACGGCCCTTTACGGTCTGAGTTCAAATCCCGCCGAGGTTAACTTTGTCTTTCATCCTTAGGAGCTCGATAAAATAAAGTACCAGTAATGCACTGAGGTCGATTTGAGCGATTCCCCCCTTCCCCAAATTACTGGCCTTGTGCCAAAAGTAGAAACAATTATCTCCTTGTTTATTTATTCTATATTCTGATTATATTCAGAACATTTGATGGAAAATGGTGAACAAACAAACTTTCCATTGTTGGTTAATGGTTAGAAAAATGCAGTAAAGCTAAAATGAATATTCCTGATTAACTGCGGCGTTAATTAATTGTCTAAAACCTTCTCAGGAACCACCCCCACCCCCTAAAAATGTCCGCTTATGTATCCGAATTTATATTTGCAATCCTCTTTCTAAAGGTGAGATATGCCAGAAATGTGTTGCTGTTGTTGTTCTACTTTTTTTTGTTCTCGTTCTAGTTGTTGCTGTTGTTGCTGTTGTTGTTGTTGTTGTTGTTACACCTCACACCTATGTAGGTTGAACTAGTCTCCAAGAAGGTTGTATCTTATAGAAAATTTCTTCTGTGTTTTACTAATAGGAGACCCAGTTCTATGACGTTGTTGTTCTTGTTACAGCTCACACCTATGTAGGTTTAGTTAGCTTCCATCTATGTTGTATCTCATAGGAAGTTTCTTTCGGGTTTGAATGGTAGGGGCCCAAGTTATATCATGTTCGTGTTGTTGTAACAACTCACACCGGTGTAGGTTTAAATGGCTTCCTAAATTGTCGTATCTCATATCTTTGTTGTGTATTTTTATAATAGGGGCACCATATATGGAAAATAGTTGGTGAAGCAGCAAAGGGGTAAAATGTCCTGTTGTGTATCTAAATTCAAATGTTTAATCCTTTTTCTAAACCACCTTGATATGAAATTAATTCATGACTAGTAAATGAGTCAATACTGAATTCCGATCATTTGATCCATTGTCTGAGAAAATATTCGGAACATTGTCCAATAAGGTGAGTCGGTAGAGTGTCAGACACCATGCTTTGTAACATAGAGTTACCTCTCTTTACATTCTGAGTTGAAATAACCACCAAGGTTAGCTTTGCCTTTCATCCTTACAGGGTCGATAAAATAAAGTACCAGTTACGCACTGGGGTCGATTTAATCGACTTTCCTCTCTCCCCAAAGTGCTGGCCTTGTGCCTAAACCAGAAACCATTATTAACAATATCAATAAAAATAACATCAACAACAACATCAGCAACAACAACAGCAACAGCAATAATGGTGACAACAACAACAATAACCTCATTAACAATATCATCAATAACAATATCAACAACACTAATATCATCATCGACGACGACGACGACAACAACAACAACAACAACAGCAACATCAACAATATCAGCCACAACAACAATATCAATAAGTGTGAAGGAGAAACTCCAGAGTAACACTACTTAGCCATATTAAATGAATATTTAAACTCTGCTTCGGTATTGAGTACTTTCTCTCACGTCCGTCAATAATACTCATATATATATATAAGTTAATATAAATAAATATATGATCAATACTTATGTAATATATATATATGTGTGTGTGCGTGTGTCGGTGTGTATATATATATATATATATGTGTGTGTGTGTGTGTGTGTGTGTGTGTGTGTGTGTGTGTGTATATATAGAGAGAGATAGAGAGAGAGAGGGAGAGTGGAAAACGAAGAATCAGTGATGCATCGGAACTCAATTTATTACGTATTACAATTGTTTCCCCGGCGAACACCTCGAGGTGCGATCTGTGTGTGGATCGACCTGACTCTGGACTACCAGGTTCCTCGGACGCGTCTATTGATTTCAGAGCATATACTCTTTCTGGAGTTTCTGAGCCTACGGGTCTATATCGTCCACCTTCATCCGCTTTGCGCGTCCTTGGGTTGGTCACTGGTTAGTGACGTCATCATTATTCTGACCACTGGTAGTAGCCCGCTGACCACCAAGGCGTGAGCTGTCACTCACCCGCTGTCCCGTCAACCGGCATACCGCCTATTGAAGCATCTTAGCTACCATTAGACATATATATATATATATATATATATATATATATATATATATATATATATATATATATATATATAAGTATCGGTAGAGGGTCGGACGCCTTGCTTTGACGCATAGAGTTACGGCTCTTGCCATTCTGAGTTCAAATCCCTCCGAGGTTAACTTTTCCTTTCATCCTTACGGGGTCAATAAAATAAAGTACCAGTAATGTACTGGGTAATTGCTGGCCTTGTTCCAATAGGGCGGTGGATTGGCAGTATCGGTAGAGGGTCAGAAGCATGTTTTGATGCATAGAGTTACCTCTCTTTCCAATCTGAGTTCAATCTGAGTACTGGGTCGATAAAATAAAGTACCAGTAATGCACTGGATAATTGCTTGCCTTGTACCAAAAGTAAAAACAATTATATTATATTATATTATGGATTGGCAGTATCGGTAGTGGGTCGGACGCCATGCTTTCCAGCATAGTTACGTCCCTTTACGGTCTGAGTTCAAATCCCGCCGAGGTCAACTTTTCCTTTCATCCTTACGGGGTCGATAAAATAAAGAACCAGTAATGTACTGGGTAATTGCTGGCCTTGTGCCTAAAGTAGAAACAATTATATTATATTATTTTGTCTTTCATCCTTACGGGGTCGATAAATTAACGTACCAGTAATGCACTGGAATAATTGCTGGCCTTGTGCCAAATGTAGAAACAATTATATTATATATATTATATTGTATTAGCTGGCTCCCTGTCGTCAAAGATGACGGCTATAAGGTAGATGTGTATTTGTATATACCTTTCAAATGCGGTCGTTTTATATTTTTGACAATTCTAATTTATTTCAATATTGCTAGGGACTTGGCTCCTTGGACAACACATACACACAAACACACACACACATATACAGTCACACACACATACACTCACACACAAACACTCACACACATACACTCACAAAAGTGTAGCCAATCTAAGAACGCTAGTTAAAAATAACCATTACATACACACACATCTACACAAACATACACATAAACAGATTCAGAGAAAATAATTATTACATGCACACACATGTATATGTGTGTGTGTGTGTGTGTGGTGTATATGTGTGTGTGCATATGTATATATTTATATGTATGAGTAACACAGGTGTAGCGAACGCTGTTCTGTTTTCTATAGTTTGTCACAGCACCCTTCCTCCCACACTCATCACATAAATATGTAATCATTATATTGGCAGTATCGGTAGAGGCTCGGACGCTATGCTTTGCAGCAAAGAGTTACGGCCCTTTATGATCTGAGTTCAAATCCCGCCACGGTTAACTTTGCCTTTCATCCTTACGTGGTCGATAAAATAAAGTACCAGTAATGTACTGGGTATTTGCTGGCCTTGTGCCAAAAGTAGACACAATTATTTTGTACAATGTATATGTTTATGTATATGTATGTATTTATATTTAAATACTGAAACATAGATGAGTTACCTCCTTTGCGTGACGTAGAAAAACACAAGAGCATTATATATGAGTTCAAATCACGCCGAGGTTAACTTTGCTTTCATCCTTACGGGGTCGATAAAATAAAGTACCAGTAATGCACTAGGTAATTGCTGGCCTTGTACCAAAAGTAAAAACAATTATATATTAGTAGATTGGCATCCATCGGTCTCTAAAAACCATGGATCTGTGCCTGGAGAATTTTGTCAGCTGCTGATGGCGGTGAAGTGTCTGATGTGACTGTACAGGCCAACGTGGGAGTGGCAGTCCTGTATACAGCGACTACATTTGTAGAAGCTCTCCTCCGGTACAACTGTGGTTCTACAGGCCAACGTGGGAGTGGCAGTCCTGTATACAGCGACTACATTTGTAGAAGCTCTCCTCCGGTACAACTGTGGTTCTACAGGCCAACGTGGGAGTGGCAGTCCTGTATACAGCGACTACATTTGTAGAAGCTCTCCTCCGGTACAACTGTGGTTCTACAGGCCAACGTGGGAGTGGCAGTCCTGTATACAGCGACTACATTTGTAGAAGCTCTCCTCCGGTACAACTGTGTTGTGCTTCCTGCCAGCGCTCTTCTTCGGTGGTAAGTTTCACTTTCTCTTCTCCTTGCTTGCTCCATCCCTGTACGCAGTTCTTGTCTCCCACGTGGGCGATCAATAGCGACCTTCTCACATCTCTAGATTTCCACATTTATTGACTTCATATCTCTCTGGCGTACACACCTGACTCTCTCTATCTTTTCTCTCTCTCTCTCTCTCTCTCTCTCTCTCTCTCTCTCTCTCTCTCTCTCTCTCTCTCTCTCTCTCTCTCTCTCTCTCTCTCTCTCTCACACACACACTGGAAGAAATCGACTGTGTTTAACCTGTAGAGTGATAGGTTCTATCGAGTTTGAATGCCACATTTAAACTTTTTAAACGACGTCGTGTCACCGCAGGACCTTTCCTCTACAACTTCAGCCAGTGTTAACGACTTTATAAATATTCAGATTTGTAAGCTATTTGATGATATTGCCTTTCTTAGAAGTTAGAGAAGTGGATTTGTATTCGCAAGGTTGCAAGATCGATTCCCCGACCGGGTGGTGCGTTATGTCCTTGAGCAAGACACTTTATTTCCCGTTGCTCTTTCTACCTGGAGTTGCGACCGGTAGATAGTATTAGTAATGGAAAGACTAATGGAAACATAGTTTCCTTGGTCGATTTTGACGAGTTCCACCCCACTTGGTAAGTGAATGAAGTCTGGAGTTTTGTCGATCGAACACCAACTTACTGTTTACCGAGGCCAAGAGGAAAGCCTCTGAGTACTTGCTCGAATCGCTAGTAAAACAAGGTGTGATGGTCACGCTTGTAATGCTTTTCCTAACACAACTGTAACGATCAAGAGTCAGCGGGGTTTAAAATTTCTTACTGAATGTCACTGAAATCTAGTAAAGGCCCATGCTAGATTTCTTGTTACACTTCATTAAGAAGTTAGCTTCGCAATAATGAAGTCACGAGATCGATCCCGCTATGCTGCATCTTAGACAAATGTTTGTTTTTTCCCCTTAGTTTCGGGTATATATATAAACAATTGCATATGTACTTTTATTACCGCTATAGTCAGTCTCATTTGACGAGCGAGGTTAAGGGGCAGTTCTAAGTAGTTTCCGTCTACCCGGTACACCCGTAGCTATGGTAATAGACTCCAGATAGAGTTCACTAGAGATGCCGAAGTTACATATGACTTGCCTTGGGTATTTAAGCCTGTTAGAGCCCATCAATGCCCAGGTCTGAACACAACGGATTTCTTCCAGAAAGATGGGTGGAGGGGAGAGAGAAAGAGAGAGGGTGGATAATCGACTACAGTACTTTATTTATCGGGTTCAAACAGACGACCTCGGCATGGTTTTAACTCAAATCGTAGTCAACCGGAACAAATGTCGCTAATTTTCTACCTGACTTTACACACTGAACTATAAGTTTTAATAACAGACTGTCTTAAACACACAGACACAAACACACGCACACACATCCACACCCACCCACACACATGCACACACACACACACACACACACACACACACACACATCCACACGCACACGCATATATACATACATACACAAGCATACACACACACATCCACGCACACATCCACACGCACACGCATATATACATACATACACAGGCATACACACACACACACACATGCACACATACACACACACACACATCCACACGCACACGCATATATACATACATACACAGGCATACACACGCATACACACACTCACACATATGCACATAGACACACAAAGAGACACACACGTACGCACTCATACACACAGGCACATGCACACTAATGTGCGCGCACACACGTACACACACACACACACAAATATATATATATATATATATATATATATATATATATGTCAATGTAGATTAAGGGACGCTATAAGTTATGTATAAGAGGAAACTCAGCAACGATTCACAGCGAGAGCTAATGTTATAAAGTGAGTTAAACAGCTTTCACCATTGTTGTTGTATTCTCCTAACAAATAAAAATGCTGGACTAAATAAACAAGACATTGTCACAAAAGATAATGGCCACCAAGATAAGAATAGGCGATTGGAATGGTAAATTAAGTGTATAATAGAGGATTTACGTAGAGAATCAAGTTGAATAACCCAGATGACAATAGATAATCCCTCCGGATAAATTAAGAAAAATACATCCCATGTGATTTCATGACATAAAACATTAGCTAAAAACAATTCTCGAAACGTTGACATTTTTAAAGGATTTTTTTTTTTTTTTTCAATATCCTCTTTAAACAATAGATTTAAATTGCTCAGTATTAAGGGAAGCATGTTCTCTCAAAAACTAAGTTTTTCAACATTTTCTTATGCAGTACATGATAGGAAGCTTTTAGATAAAGTATGGCAGATGGGTTAAGAGTTCTGTGTTCGGTCCCACTACGTAACCTCAGCCGACCTAAATCTTGTTGGTGAAATTGGGTGAAATTGGGTAGACGGCAGCTGTTTGGAAGCCCAAACATTGGATGTATTGTAACTGTAATTCAAAGGCACAGCCATGTCACATACTGTGTCACGTTGAATCTCTCCGAGAATTATGTTACTGACACACGTGTCTGTGGGATGTTTAGTCACTTACATATTAACATAATGAGTAAGCCCTTCCGTTTAGCTAGGTGGAATACTAATTGTCGAGACAGACGGAGATTCATTTACTTTTACATGGCAGTAACATGGAAATAGATAAGATACTAAATAAAAATTAGATACATTTTTGAAAGTCATTTCTAAAAAGAAATTATGGCTGAAGTCCAGCCAAAATGATAGCTACGTGTGGCTGTTTAGCCCTAGGTCGAGCTTATTTGTATTCAGAGGTATTCCATCTATGATCATCTCAACTTTTTTTTTAGATGCATGAAATACTTCATTATCTACTATCCAATACAGAGCTTTTTCATTCCTGTTGGAGGAACACCTCCCTGGTTGACCTAATCCACTTTCTTTTTGGTTTTGGTCATGAAGGTGTGTAGCCGTACACACCACGCTTAACCAAATCCAGGTTGTTGAGGCTATTTCACCCATAGCTGGGGTGGATGGTCGTTGATTCTGAGGAATTCATCCGCCTTTTTAACAACTCTTGTTTTTTTTATGCTGCTGGAGTTCTATTTACCCTCCTCACCAGACCAAGGTCTTGTGAGGGAACCGGTTTAACCGCCGATCACTCGACTATGAAGCAGGTTGTACTGGGTTACAACATACCAGTATCAGGCAGAGGCCTGACCTGACTATAATTATCTACTGCGCATTATCTATTAAATCCATTCCTTATTTAAATATGTGTTGTGATTTTGAGATTTGTCTACTGTTTTAGCATGTCATGTAGACACATATGTGCCCACTTATCGGTTAGTATAACAGCTGGTTACAGGATTAAAATAGAAATCAAATAAATCATATTTCCAACGTACTACATTATCGATTTAGGATTTAATCCAAAAACCTCTCATAAATAACATTCAATTTTGGTAGAACGTCGGAAAAAATACCATTGTGGTATTTGTTCTGGCTTTTACATTCTGAGTTCAAATCCTACTTCCGTAATTTCATGGTCGATAAAATAAAGTACCAATCAAGTACTGGGGTTGATTTAATCAAGTTTGCCCTTCTTTCAAATTTGCTGGCCTTGTGTCTATATTAAAAATAGATATTCTTTATTGATTGTTGTTTGACACACTGTATTGGCAGAGAGGATCAAAAACAATATGGACCAAATATGTAAATGGCTTCCTACTAGCACAACATTGGTGTCCTAAGGAACATTACTCCAAAGACCCTTCGGGGGAACCCCATTTCGGCCGCTGGTATTCGCGATCGTATTTTTCGGCCATTACACAAGATCAATGCCATATGTAAGGGTTGGCCTGAATATCGAATTGAAGATAGCGAGTTTGGCGCTTACACCTACCGCCCTTCTGATTATCGAATGCTAAAGCTGGTGAATTACTGCACCAGCTCCTGCAATTCTTACACTTAATTCAGCCTCCTGCCTTCCATCACTCATGAACACGGCCCCGAGATACTTGAAATTCTCCACCTGCTTCAGCGGAACTCCACTCACATGTAGAGTACATTGCACAGGTTTCCTTGAGAGGATGAGCGTCTCAATCTCCACAGCACTGATTTTCATTCCTACCATGCAGCACTCAGCAGCAATCCTATCTAGTGCAGGTCGGCGATCACCTTCTGTCGAGCTAAGTAATTCTATGTCGTTCGCAAATTCCAGACAACTGATCCTGCACTCACCAGTCTCGATACCTCTTCTAATACGGCTGTGCATGTCAATCATACATACATGATCGCTTCCCCCTCGTTATCGAGTATGGCCATTGCACGATATACCATTATTAATTAATTCTATCGTGCAATGCCTGTGCATGAAGATATTTTTTAAAGTGACGAAAGACTGTGCACTGAGCCAATCCCACTCTCTGAGCGACAGTAGCTATAACCCGAAAAGAAGAAAAGATCAACACCATCGGTAACTACTGAGCCGCAGGTTTTATATCGGGGTTATCCCAGTTTCCTGAGTTGCCTTCTCCTAGAATAATGCCCTGACAAAGGCTAGGGGTCCTTCGCTCCCAGTGGTTTAACCGCGCGATCGGGTGTCCAGCCGACTATTTCTATATCCCCGCGCATATATATACGCATGCACTCATGTATATACACATATACATATACATACATATGTACATGTGTATATACATATTTACACACTTTTGGATGGCCGTTGACTCTTATGAGTTCTTCCGCACCTTGTCAGGTTTCGTTTTTTGTCCTGCAGAGTGTCCAAAATCACCCTCCACACCAAGTAAACTTGGTGGGGTTGCTAGTTTAGTCGCCGACGACCCGACCATGCGACAGGTTGTACTGGGTTACATGTTACCAGTAGCACTCAAGAGTGACCTGATATTACATACACACATACATACATACATACATACATACATACATACATACATACATACATACATACATACATACATACATACATACATACATGATGATGGCTGCCCCCTCGTTATCGAGTATGGCCATTGCATGATATACCATTATTAATAATTATTAATTAATTCTATCATGTAATGCCTGTGAGTGAAAATATGTTATAAAGTGATGAAAGACTGTGCACTGAGCCAATCCCACTCTCTGAGCGACAGTAGCTATAACCCGAAAAAAAGAAAAGATCGACATCATCGGTAACTACTGAGCCGCAGGTTTTATATCGGAGTTATTCCAGTTTCCTGAGTTGCCTTCTCCTAGAAGAATGCCCTGACAAAGGCTATGGGTTTAACCGCGCGGTACATGTGTATATACATATTGACACGGTTTTGGATGAGTTCTTCCGCCCTTTGTCAGGTTTTGCTTTTTGTCCTGCATGGTGTCCAAAATCACCCTCCTCAACAAGTAAACTTGGAGGGGTTGCCGGCTTAGTCGCCGACGACCCGACCACGCGACAGGTTGTACTGTGTTACATGTTAAAGGTAACACTCAAGAGTGACCCGACATACATACATACAGTCATATACATTAGAGAGTCAATTTGGAGAAACTGTATTTAAAACACTAAATTCCAAGCTACACCAGCTGAAACAACATTTCACAGCCACAGCTGGAAAACTAAAAGATAAATCTACAGCATATAAATGACAAATGTTGAGGTTATTTGCCAGGGATCCTGAATCAGTTTGTCCTGGCTTCCATGTAAAAGGCTCAATCTCTGTAAAAGACTCTCACAAAAGATCAGGTTGTTACTGGTGTTCTGTATGGGAAACAAATTATGAATTCAACAAACAAGCTGTATGGCTAAAAGAACTGGAGCTGGATTACTGCCAGCATGTCCAGCTTAAAACAATATGAAATAGATTATGCAATACTGGAAACAACTCTACAGAAGATGTCAAACAAGAAATCCTCATGCCCAGACCTCATAACAAGATCTGATATGGTTGTATGAAGAAAGAACTACTCCAAAGGCTAACAATTGCTACTACATCCCTCATCTTCCACCCTTGCTATAAATTACCACCCAATAGGTTACCAGATTATCATGTACAAATTATACACTGGCTACCTCAATCTGTTCTTGTAGGATTATTGTGACCCCAACAACATTATAACATCTGAGCAAGCTAGGGAAAGAAGGTGTGGAGCTGTGTAGAGCAGTTGCTAATTAACAAAATGACCCAGAAAGAAAACAGTAGAGACTCACAAAAACGTGACTGTAATATAGCTAGACTACCAGAAGGCTTATGATAGTATACCATATCAAGGCTTTACAGTTAGCTAAAGTCTAACAACCACTAGTAGCTGCTATCAAACGTCTGACTAAGACTTAGTATACCACTTTGCTCTTTAGGAGGCATCAGGATTAAATTGAGTCTGACACCATACACTACCAAAAATATATCTTGCTGAATGACAACTTGTCAGTGCTGCTCTCCGTCCGTTCATTAAACCCACAAACATACATATTCACTAAACATAGTGTCCATAGATATTGATCCAGAAGTATCTCCCATATTTTCTTTGTCGATGACCTGAAGTTGTATGAACTACATAAAAAAGACATTAGACCGCATTTACCAATTTTCTACAGATATTGGAATGAAATTTGCTGAGTCCAAATGTAGAAAATTTGTGCCCTCTGGAAATCTAAAAATGAACAGCTTGGTGATACAACTTCTACAGTCGAGTGACAAATATAGGCATCTTGGACATGATGAGAATGTCAGATTGGATGGTCACATAAATAAGGAGGACCGGGAATGAATACCCCAGGAGGGTAAAAAGAATATGGTCATCAGAGCTCCCTGAGTACAATAAACACAATGCTTTTACTGTACCAATCCTAACGACAAAATTTGGTCTGCAGAACTGGTCATTACAAGACCTGAGCAAGGTGGATTTAAGGACTCGCATGCTGCTCTGTGTTACAGTCAATTGTGATGAGGGTAGGATATATTTTTTTCCAACAGGAGAGTGACCGGGGCCTAAAATCCATATTCACATCATACAAGGATAATAACACTGAAGCAACATCTCCAGCAGAAGAAGGTCAGCAGCCGTCTTGAACATGAAAATAAGAATGTTATTAGGATAGTCACTGATCTAGAAGAAGGGCATGCAATAAAACATGGTACACACCTCTCTCTCAGAAATATTGAAACACTCTGCTCAATGCTCAGACGAAATTTAAAAAATGGACTAAGTCAGAGAGGAAGTTGTACATGAGTACTTGAGGTGTAAAACATAGACCACAGAGGCAACAAACAATACTAAAAGACTGACATAGAGTTCCGACAAGTTCATAGCATCCCACCTTGAACGATACATCCATGCAATCCACGAACAAGAAATCCCTACCTCACAAAAGAGGAAAGTCATCAGTCGACAATAAATGTAGGCTGTGCAAAACAAATATTGAAGATGTTGGCTACATTATTGCCAACTGTGAAAGAATGTGTTTTAGTTACTACCTATAGAAATAATAATATTGGTAGGAAAACCATTGATCTAGACACATGGAGTAAGAGCTGACACAAATCTCTCTCCCAGGAACAAAATAAAAAACTTAACCAATTCACTGAGAATGTTGTACACGGGTACTTGAGACGAAAAACTTTGAACATAGTGGGATAAATCCTGACATGGAGTCCCAACAAGGTTTAAAACATCTCACCTCGAACGGTTTCTCCATGCAATCCAGGAACAAGAAACCCCCCACCTGGTATATAAGTACATCCGTCAGGTTTTTCATGTTACTAGTTTACATGAATTGCCTTCTGGTGAACATCAAAGTAGTTGACATGGAAATACGTATGTTTGTATGTGCACATGTCTCTCTGCTAACTTGATGTATATTTATATACACCTTTTAAAATGTATCCGTTAATTCTATTTTGTATATGCACGGATATAAATTTTACATGTATATACGTATACACATGTATATAGGGATGCATAAGTATATGCATAGGTGTATGCCTACATTCACCATACATGCATATATACATACACGCTCATATATAAATATGTATATATATATATACACAGACAGACAGACACACACACACACACACACACACACACACACACACACACACACACACACACACACACACACACACACACACACACACACACATACATATATATATATATATATATGTATATATCAGAGTGTTGTAGTTTGCTTGAAGCATTTTTGAATAGAATATATACATTTAAATAATGTTTTTAAAACCATACAACGCATCAAAAAATTAAAGGCGCCAAGATAACAATAGAATCTTACCTTAACAAATTTAATAAACCATCGGCTTAAAAAACTCATCTCCGAACGATGCTTTAAGACCTTCACGGGGATACTCCCTTGATAATGGGTTTTTAAACCAGAAAATATTTGGGATTATTAAATTTGCTAAGGTAAGATTCTATTGTTATCTTGACAATTTTAATTTTCTAATGAATTGTATTTCTTTTTAAATTATTTAAATGTTTATATACACTGGAAGGTAATATCCGTAGTGGTAGAGCACTCAGTCCAAGGGACGAGTTAGGTAGAAGTGGTTACACAACAGTTAGTTCACCATACCGAGAACAATTGTTTCACCTTAGCGGATCTTCAGTTCGGAATGGGCCCATTCCGAGCTGAAGATCCGCTAAGGTGAAACAATTGTTCTCGTATGGTGAACTAACTGTTGTGTAACCACTTATATATATATATAAGGATAAAAGATAAAATTTCCCATAACTCCTTGTGGAGTCGTAGAGAAACCGTCATACGGCGTGTCTAGGACACTTTTAAACCTGGCGGTGCCCAACCCTCTCCAGGTCTGAACACAGAAAAAATCGACCACAGTACTGAACTGGTACTTTTTTTATCGACCTCGAAAGGATGAAAAGCAAATGAGCCCGGCGGGATTTGAACTGGGACGAAACCCGTAAAGTATATTATCCGACGTCCTAACGACTCTGCCAATTATATATATATATATACAATAAGTTTAAAGGAACAAGGATTCAGTGATGCATCATAACATATTTAGTAGCATATTACATATGTTTCACTGTCGATCAGCTCGAGGCAAGACCTATTATAGATCGAACCTGACTTTGAAATCGAAAGATCGTCAGATATGCTTGCTATATGCTTTCGTCTCCGAATTTATGGGTGAAATGTTCTAGCTATTAGCTATCCACAGCACATTTTGACACCATGGTATTTTACGCCTGTTCACTGGTTCAATTATCCTATCATCATCATCAGTCTATCCTCGGGGTAACGCATGTCTCTCCTCCGGTCAAGCTGTCATGTCCTGCCATTTACTGCTAGATTTAATGCTCATATACCACCGATATCTCCACATATATATACATGTACATACAGACACATTCACACACACACACACACATGTATATATATGCGTGTGTGTGTGTTTCTGTCTGTGTATATATATATATTGTTATACTTGGGGAGGTTCATATTGTTGTAATAATATTGCCAGAAATAATAACAAAACACATGAACAGACGTAAAATACCATGGTGTCAAAATGAGCTGTGGATAGCTAACAGCTAGAAAATTTCACCCATAAAATCGGAGACGAAAGCATATAGCAAGCATATCTGACGATCTTTCGATTACAGAGTCAGGTTCGAACTATAATAGGTTTTGCCTCGAGCTGATCGACAGTGAAATATCTAATATGTTATAAATATGTTATGCTGCAACACTGAAACCTTGTTCCTTTATTCATAAAGTATTATACTCTGTTCTGCGCGAGCATCAAATGCTCAATCGGCATACCGCCTACGGACGCAATTTTCTTGCAACCATACAACTATATAATAATATATATATATATATATATATATATATATATTGTTATACTTTGGGAGAGTCATGTTGCCAATAAGAAACACACGCACCAGTTGCTTTCACTTCAATTTATTATAATAAATTTATAAATTTAGGAATTTATAAATTTTCGGTTGGTTGGTTGGTTCCACAACCAGATGATTGTTTATATATTGTCAAAATTCTTTCGTCACACATTCTGTGACCTCTTCAGTGACTGGGGATTATTTTCTTTTTTTTGTGCCTCTCCTTTGTTCTGTCCTACGCCATCTTGTTTTTGTATGTGTTGTGTGCTTAGTTTGCGCATGTGTTACATCCGGGTGTCTGTGTGTGTTTATATTTGTTTATTTATTTGTTTATTTACATGTTACTGGTTGGTTGTTTGTTCTATGTATGTGTGTGTTTTCATTTTGTCCTTAATTGTAAGTTGTGATGTTGCTGTTGATGTTTTCTATTTAATTTTGGTTGGAGTTCATTTATGTTTATTGCCTCTGTGATTTGTCTAAACATTGCGTCTTTTCTGTGTGTAGATTCTATTTTTATTTCTATGTTCTCTAATTTACCCTTATGTTCTATTTTAGCATGTTGGTAGAGTACAGATGATTCTTTACTATCTTGAAGGTCTCGCCAGTGTTCATTTATCCGTTCCCCTATACTACGAGCTGTCTCACCTATCTACACTATATTCTTATCTCTACATTGTCCTTCAGTACATCTTATGCTATATACTACATTTCTAGTTTTACAGTTAATATGGGGGCTTCATTTACAGATTATACATTTCTTATCTATACAGGGAGCTCTTTGAAAAGGGTATGTATTGCTAATAAGTGTTTTTATGGAGGTACCTGGTCTTTCTAATACCTTAATATTGAGTTTATGTTTATCTAGGGCCCTTCTGAATTTGTAAGTTAATTCACCTCTAGGGGTTGTATCGATGAACATTACACTATGGTATTTATTGCTATCATACCATGAGTTTATTCTATTAACATTATTCTTAGTTCTTTCTATTCTATTCCAAAATTTGCTCCTATACAAGGGGCAGGTCCCATTTGTGTCATTATTTACCATTTTTTCCCATTTAGTTCTGGCTCCTCTATATACTCTGATTTTATCTCTCTGATTGGAACCAGAGAACTGCATACGGTGGATGAAGTATTGTATGTGTCTCTCTAGTTCTTTGGGGTTGCACATGCGGGACACGTTTCTCATTACCCGTACCAAATCCGCAATCAGTATGTTGATTTGGGTATGGTCTGAAACAGCTGAGTTTCGGTGGATCAGATATTTGGAAGTCATGGGTTTGGCATAATGGGAATGAAGGATTTGTTTTTTGTTATTAATGGTATCTAACCAGAGCTCTGTGTCTAGTACAGGTAATAGATGGTTGGGGTGTTTGCTTGGGTAGTCTATAGTAACTCTAATACTCTGGTGGATGGAGTTAGCTCTTTGCTGGATGCTTTCAATGGTGTTTTTCTCTAATTCCTGACTGTTCTCTAGTGGGGGTGTTTTTACTACGATGTTTATATCATCAACGTAGCGGGAGTACATTATCAGGGTTAAGAGGTTTCTGTCTTCTAATTGTTCTTTAAGTTTAAGTCTACTGTCCCACCATACCATGAACAGGTTAGCTATGTCATCTGCAATGCTAACACCAATGGCTGCTCCCTCCTCTTGGGCATATGTTTTTTCCATTAAATTTGAACATATGTTACTTAAGGGTTAATTTTATGCTGGCTCCCACCGCATATGCAATCATTTTCTTTAGTTCATCGTGGTTTTCGGGGGTCTGTATGGCTCTGGTCCACCCGTTCCATCTATCTGTGTCGGTTTTCTTGGCCATTGAGGTAATGGTAGGTGGTCTGCCTCTTGCTGGTCTTGTAGGGCACAGGTTGCTAAGGTCATATGTGTCTAGGTAATTATTACTATAGGTAAGTTTAAGTTGGAGTCCCAGCTCACTGGTATAAATCCCACGGAATTCAACATTGCTCTCACTGATCATTTCTACGCATTTCTCCACAGCAAATTCCACGTCAATAGATGGATACAGGGACACAACATTCATACTACCTATTATGCAGTTTGTTAGGTCCCTAGATCGGTTACTCTCGCCGATTCTGCTGAGGAGGTCCTCCGTGCTGTCACATATATCTGGGGGTCATTTCAATGATGAGGCGTATGATCAGGGAGAGGAAGTAGGAAAGTCTGTAGTTACTAGCAATGATAGCTCCACAGACTGGCCGTGTTGGTGGTCCTGTGACAGGGTCACTGCTCGTTTTATGGTCTTTTCGAAGCCGATACAACGCTGGCACGTCATTGTTCCACGCCTGGAAGTTGTTGGCAGTCCTTTTGTTGGGCTGCATTATATTTGTCCACATCATCATATGGGCATTGAGGGCTTTTTCCCTATCCTCATGCTCTTATGATGTTACTTCTCTTGTGTTAGTGATGTGGGGTTGCATTGCCTGGATGTAGTTTGACAGACTGTCAACCGACATTCTGCCAGACTTGTCTGTTGGAAAGCATGCAATCTCTCCATTACGCGAGCACTGCATGAGCTTACGCAAGCCATTTGCAGATTTTTCTCCCAGTTGCTGGGCCTCCATTCTATTATGCTTCTTGCAATACTGTTCTATAATATTTCTAAGTTTAGATCTAGCTATACTAAATTGTGCTTCTGTTTGTTCATCGACCTGCGACGGCAATTGCATGCGTTTGTTAAAAGCTAAAGTCGTGGCGTGGACTCGTCGCAGGTCGAACGACTTATCGGAAGGATTATAAAAAGTAGAGTTCCAGGCTGCTGCTTTATGTATACTAATGCTATTGTTATTGTTAGTTGTGTTGTTTCTATTTCTATTTCCACCAACAGCCTCATGGTTGTTTCTGTCTTTCATTATTACTCCTGTCTCTTTCCTCTGGCTCATTGTTATTATCTACTCTATTTTGTGTGTCTGCGTGTTCGTCCTGGTTATTTTCTCTGTCCATAATCTCCCTTCTCCTTCAATCCTATTACCTTCCCTTACTTCTGTGCTACTGTCATTACCTGTTTTCTGAGTCTGTGTGTTTGTTAAGGTTGTGGTGATGGTGGTGAGAGGCATAGAATGTGTGTGTGTTGTTGTTGTTGTTGTTGATGTGTGCTGTTGTTGATGTGTGTTGTTGTTGTTTCTGAGTATGTTATTATTGTTGATGTGTGTGTTGTTGTTATCGTTGTTTGTGTCTGTATGTCTGTTGTTGTTGTGATGTGTGTTGTATATGTTGTATATTGTTTTTGTTTTTGAGGCTCCAACGTAATTTTGTAAATGATTTTTCTATTTCTGACAAGCATTTTATCATATTTACCTTATTATATGTGGCATATTTAGGTGGTAGCTGTAATATCGATAATTCTTCAGAGGCGACTGTAGTGTTGCCGTATATATTTCTGTTGTTGTTGTTGTTGAATTCATTTGTTAATGAGATGTCGGCCATATTTATACCGTCAATTTTGTCGGGATATCTATCGATATTCTCTAAAGTATCTTGATTTAGTTTTATCTGTTTGAGCCACTTTAGTTTCTTGTTAAAGTGCTTGCCACATTCTTGAACAATGTACTTTCCTTCAAGACATATAAGGTTAATAAATATTAATTTTTCTCTTGGTGTGGTGATCTTATTTATTTCTTGTATTAGGTTACGCTTAAGTTTTTCTTGATGACTTAATACTCTGTAAATCTTCTTTTTTATGTTTAGAATTAGTGTTCGTTTTAGCCTATCTGCTTGCTTTTTGGTGAGTTGTAATCTTCTTACATCGGTGTTGATGGTTTTGGTGTAAACTCGGGACGAGGTACATTTTTTTATGAAGTGTAGTTGTCGAGATGTTATTGTTTTTCGTACACAACATAGCATGGGGGTTTTCAGTATCTTGTTAGCATGGCTAAGGCTTACGATATTTCGTTTCTGAATTTGTTTAGCAAGATTCTTTATCTGAAAACGTGTGTTGAAACCGATATTGTTATACTTTGAGAGGGTCATGTTGCCAATAAGAAACACGCGCACCAGTTGCTTTCACTTCAATTTATTATAATAAATTTATAAATTTAGCAATTTATAAATTTCCGGTTGGTTGGTTGGTTCACAACCAGATGATTGTTTATATATTGTCAAAGTTCTTTCGTCACACATTCTATGACCTCTTCGGTGAATAGAATAAACTCATGGTATAATAGCAATAAATACCATAGTGTAATGTTCATCGATACAACCCCTAGAGGTGAATTAGCTTACAAATTCAGAAGGGCCCTAGATAAACATAAACTCAATATTAAGGTATTAGAAAGACCAGGTACCTCCATAAAAACACTTATTAGCAATACATACCCTTTTCAAAGAGCTCCCTGTATAGATAAGAAATGTATAATCTGTAAATGAAGCCCCCATATTAACTGTAAAACTAGAAATGTAGTATATAGCATAAGATGTACTGAAGGACAATGTAGAGATAAGAATATAGTGTAGATAGGTGAGACAGCTCGTAGTATAGGGGAACGGATAAATGAACACTGGCGAGACCTTCAAGATAGTAAAGAATCATCTGTACTCTACCAACATGCTAAAATAGAACATAAGGGTAAATTAGAGAACATAGAAATAAAAATAGAATCTACACACAGAAAAGACGCAATGTTTAGACAAATCACAGAGGCAATAAACATAAATGAACTCCAACCAAAATGAAATAGAAAACATCAACAGCAACATCACAACTTACAATTAAGGACAAAATGAAAACACACACGCACATAGAACAAACAACCAACCAGTAACATGCAAATAAACAAATAAATAAACAAATATAAACACACACAGACACCCGGATGTAACACATGCGCAAACTAAGCACACAACACACACAAAAACAAGATGGCGTAGGACAGATCAAAGGAGAGGCACAAAAACAAAGAAAAGAATCCCCAGTCACTGAAGAGGTCACAGAATGTGTGACGAAAGAATTTTGACAATATATAAACAATCATCTGGTTGTGGAACCAACCAACCGGAAATTTATAAATTCCTAAATTTATAAATTTATTATAATAAATTGAAGTGAAAGCAACTGGTGTGTGTGTTTCTTATTGGCAACATGACTCTCCCAAAGTATAACAATATCGGTTTCAACACACGTTTTCATGTAAAGAATCTTGCTAAACAAATTCAGAAACGAAATATATATATATATATATATATATATATATATATATATATATATATATATATATATATAATTTTAGGACGAAGCTTATCGAATAGAATGGACACAGCTTTGATCGTTTCCACACTCACTCAATAATTTAATTAAGTCAGTATTAGAGTGTACACATATGTTCATCAGCGAGTAAGATGACTTCGTGAAGGTAGGATAATTAAGATACCTGGACTGATGCACCAGTTTCTACGATTCCGATCTGCTAGCGGGGGCCCGCTGCATTACATAAGTTCGCGGGAATCGCGATGTCAGCAGCAGTTCGCCTCCTTGTAATGGAAAGTTCTGTATGAGGTGCTACTACATCCTTTGCTGGACACAAGTGAATAAAATAGTAGTAGTAGTCCTCAACTTTCAGTGACATGTGACATCACATCAAAAGAGAAAATAAGCTTAGATATACGCATACATACATACATACATACATACATACATACATACATACATACATACATACATACATACATACATACATACATACATACATACATGATGGCTGCCCCCTCGTTATCGAGTATGGCCATTGCACAAGAAAAAATAATAATAATAATAATAAATAAATAAATAAATAAAAAATAAAATAAAATTAAATAAAATAAAATAAATATATATACACACATACATATATATATATATATACACATATATATATATACACACATATACATTAATAACAATAATAATAATAATAATAATAATAATAACACATGGTGCCTCATTCTTGGATCACCAAAAGCCTGGAGATCTTCAGGGTGGCAGATAACATCAGACAGTTGCTAGGCAGGAGTATGGGGTCCTGGGAGACAGAGTTGACATCAACTGGAGTATCTTTGGGAAGCGTGAAGATCAAGAGAGGTTTCTTCCAGGGAGATAGCCTGTCCCCTCTGTTGTTTGTCCTTGCCCTGATGCCCTTGACCATTATGCTGCGAAAAGTGAGAGCAGGATACAAGTTGGGAAGGGGAGAGCTTACCATCAATCACCTCCTCTTCATGGACGATCTTAAGCTCTTCGGGAAAAGTGAGAAGGAGTTGGATGTGCTTGTTGACACTGTCCGTATTTTCAGCAGTGATATATGTATGCAGTTTGGTATTGGTAAATGTGGAGTCATTGTGATGAGGAGGGGTAGGTTGAGCAGAAGTAACGGGATCCAGATACCAACAGGTGAGATGATAAAGGAAATTGACTCTGAGGAAGGATACAAGTATTTGGGCGTTCTGGAGGCTGATGGCATAAAGAACAAAAAAATGAAGGAATTGTTAAGAACTGAATACATTCGGAGAGTAAGGAGCGTATTGAAGTCACATCTGAACAGCAGAAATGCCATAAGCGCAGTAAATTCCCGAGCTGTGTCTATTATTAGGTACAGTGCGGGAATTCTGAGATGGAATGTTGCTGAACAAAAAGAAATGGATAGGAAGACTAGGAAGCTATTGACTACCTACAACATGTTCCACAAGAGGAGTGATGTCGATAGACTCTACCTAAGGATATCTGAGGGTGGAAGACGTCTTATCAGCATAGAGGACTGTGTTCAGATGGAGAAAAACAACCTATACAAATACGTGACCTATAGTAAGGAGCCAATGCTCAGAACTGTACTGAAGGAGGGGACAGTAGGCCAGGGGATGTCCAAGGAGGAAATAACATCAAGGAGGAAGAGCAGCCTTAAGGGAAAATCCCTTCATAGTACCTTCTTTGAGAAAACTGAATTTAGATATCCACAGACATGGAACTGGTTGAGAAGAGGAGACCTCAAAAAGGCTACAGAAGGAATGCTAATGGCTGCGCAGGAGCAGGCCCTCAAAACGAAGTGGTTGAAGCACCATATTTACAAGGAGGAGGCTAGCCCACTGTGCAGGATCTGTGGAGAGAGAGAGGAGACTGTGGCTCACATTGTGTCCGAGTGTAAACACCTAGCCCAGACCCACTATAAGGGCTGGAGACACGATGTGATGGGCAGGGTGATCCACTGGCACCTGTGCAAAGTAAACAATTTACCACATTCTGAGAAATGGTATGAGCATAGGCCAGAGGCGGTGATGGAGAACAATCAGGTGAAGGTGCTGTGGGATTTTAGGATACAGACGGACAAAAAACTGGAACACAATAGACCTGACCTGGTGGTTGTGGACAAAGAAAAAAGATCGTGTCTGATTGTGGATGTGGCCTGCCCGTTCGACACGAGAGTGCAAGAGAAGGAGAGGGAGAAAATTAACCGATACCAGGACCTAAAGTGGGAGGTGAAAAGGATTTGGAACTGCCATGAAGTCAAAGTGATCCCGATTGTCATAGGCGCACTGGGGACTATCTCCAAAAGTTTCCAGGGATGGTTAAAGAAAATCGGCCCCTTCACGCTTTTTGGAAGCTTCAAAAGGCATGCTTGCTTGGAACAGCAAGAACGCTCCGATACGTCCTGAATATCTGAGGCTGCAGGTAGTGGCTTGATATTCAATCCAACGGACTTTCCAGTTAACCAACATCAATGACTGAGATTCAAGGAATAACAACAATAATAATAACGACAACAACAACAATAATAATATACACATACATATATATATACACACACACGCACACACATAAACATATCTCTACACACACACACACGATAGCAACTAACAGCGCTGCGATCGAATGTGGCTTTTTAGCCCAGCCAATGATCTAAAATATCTTGCACAGAGTCGGCAACCAAAACATTCATTGGGAATAGCCGGCTGTGGTTGGAGTTCATGTACTTTTGCATGTCGCTTGAGCCTTCCTGCTGATTTACATTCTCTACCACATGCTTGGCAAGCATGATGAGTAGCATCTCCAACAGCAGTCTGGTAGACAACCACTGGTCTCACTTTATGACTGCGAAGATGACTTTCGAGTCCAGCTTTGCTTAGGCAGAGTCTCGCACAGACGCTGCATGTCAGCGCCATAGGAGGACCTTCGCTGTCTGGAAATGCAACAGTAATGCCCTTCCTTACATCCCGCTTTACTTTCTCGTATGCGATTCGAGATGCCTCAAAGACAACTTTTCCCTCATATACAGTCTTTCTCCATTTATTATGATCAGCAGCAATATTTTCCCATGTATCAGCAGAGATGTTAGCGTCTTTCAAAGAGGCTTTCAAGGAATCCTTATATCTCTTTTTTGGTTTATGTGGCGGTCGTTTTCCTTTAACCAACTCTCCATAAAAGAGTTGTTTTGGTATTCTAGAATCCTTCATCCTGGCAAGGTGACCACTCCAACGGAGTCGTTCTTTAAGTACAAGATCTTCTATACTGTCACACATAGAGCTTTCCAAAATCTCGACATCACTGATGTGGTCCCTCCAGTGAACGCCAGGGATCCGTCTGAGACACATCTGATGGAAACGCTCCAATTGCTTAAGGTGGTGTCGATATGTGACCCAGGTCTCGCAGGCATAAACAAGACAAGAGAGCACACATGCCTTGTCCACCTTTACCTTTGTCCTCCTGCATATGTCTCGTCAACCCCAGAGTCGCCTTTCTAGCTTTTCGAAAGCATCACTTGCTTTCCTAATCCTAAGTGAGATTTCACTGTCAAGGTTGCTGTATCGATTGACAGTGCTTCCCAGGTAGACAAACTGATCAACCACTCCAAGTCGTTTACCATACACATAGATATTTGGTTCAGTGTACTGCTTACCAGGGGCAGGTTGGTACATGACGACGATTTTCTTGAGACTGACAGTCAATCCTAGGGCAGTGCAAGCGTCAGAAAATGCATTCAAAATGTCCTGCATATCACTCTCTGTGTGCGCTACAAGATCGCAATCATCTGCATACAAGAGGTCTCTTATGATTGATGTAAATACTTTTGTCTTTGCAGCAAAGCGCCTGATGTTAAATATGCTGCCTGAGGTTCGTTATCGGATGTAAACACCATGCTCGCAATTCCTGAATGCAATACAGAAAACCATTGCAAAGTATATGGCAAACAGGGTCGGTGCTGGAATATCCCCGTTTCACTCCATTTTTTACTGAGATAGGCTCCGACATGTTACCTCCGACATTAACCCAAGCCTTCATGTCGTTATGGAAAGACCTAACTAAAGCAAGGAACTTATCAGGGCAACCAAGTTTCTGGAGAACCTTCCATAATGCATCTCTGTTAACAGTATCGAAAATTTTGTAAGATCGACAAAAACCTGATACAGATCCAAACCTTGTTCCATACACTTCTCCTGCACATACATACATACATACATACATACATACATACATACATACATACATACATACATACATACATACATACATACATACATAGATACCCAGAGAAATCGGAAGATCCTATTCAATGTTCAAACAAGATTAAAAAAATTGACCAATTTACAGAAAAAGTTGTGCATGGATACTTGAGGCGTAAAACACAGACCATAGAGGGGATAAACCACTCAAAAAGCCTGGCATGGAGTTCCGACAAGTTTATGACAGCAGACCTTGAGGGATATCTCTATGCAATACAGGAACAAGAACTCCCTACCAAATATCTGCTGCACAAAAGAGGAGGGCCAGCAGCTGACAATAAATGTAGGCTATGTAAAACAAAGATCGAGGATGTAAGCCACATTGTTGCCAGCTGCGAAAGAATGTCATCTCGCTACTACCTCCCCGTGAGACACGATGGGATAGCTAGAACCATCTGGAACGCACTTCGGAAAACAAAATTAACAACAAACGAGGAAGAATATATTGAGACAGATGGCACTAAGGAATACTGGTGGAACCTGAAAATAAAAACTGCCACCAAATTAAAGCACAACCGGCCTGATATTGTTGTTTGGGACCACACATTGAAAACGTGTTCTGTTGTGGAGATCAGCTGCCCACTTGATGTAAACGTTGTCAGAAAAATACAGGAGAAGGAGGACATCTACGGACCATTGATGAGGAGTTTACAAATCCAGTATCCAAGATACACCTTTAGCTTCATACCCATCATTATTGGAGCTACGGGTTATATACCAACCCGCTTGGACCAAAGTATGACTGAACTTGGATTTGCGGACAAAAAGCGCAGCTCCCTAATTCATAGTCTACAAATGGCTGCGATAGCTGGCACCTTTAAAATTTGCAAAACATTCTTGCGATTCAAGGGATGACAATTTCTTTTCTTTTACAACCTTGCCACCAGGAAGATGGCCGGTCAAAAAAAATATACTCGAAATTAAGAGAAAGAGATTACATACATACATACACACATACATACATACATACATACATACATACATACATACATACATACATACATACATACATACAAATGAACGCCTGTTTATATGCCTTAGCAATGACAGTGAAGCATTATCTTGGTGATAGCAGAGATATTAACAAGAACAAAACACCACCAAAAATACCATCATATATAACTAAAATAGAAAAAAAAGAGTGCTGACCTACGAAAAAACATAGGACATGTGACAATGCTCCTTACATGCAAACAAACACAAAAAAACCTCACTCCTCACCAACAAAGAGTGCAAAATAAAATAGAGACGATGTTTGGTAACAGTAGAACCAGAACTCTCTAATATAAGCTGATCACCCTCAAACAAGAATTGAGAGCTGTTAGCGAAAAACGCCGGTACCTGAAGAAGGTAGATGAGAGAAAAGTGCTTAATAAACATCAGTCTATAGAGATATGAAGGGGAAAATAATAAGTGTCACTAAGGCCCCATCCCAGAAAGACATAGATTCCTTTTTGAGAAAAATATGGGTGAAAAGAAGAATTTCAACCAAGAGGCAGTGTGGCTAAGAGAAATCTGAAAGAACTATTGCTCCTACACTACAACAAAAACATACGAAATAAGTGAGGGTACCCTTGAAACTGTGATAGGAAAACTCCAAGATAAGAAAACACCAGGAAGAGACATGATTGTCGGCTACTGGTACAAAAAAACTAATATTCTATCGGAGGTATCTTACTGACCTCTACCAACAAGTTCTTAAGGGAGATACACTTATACCAGAATGATTGACATTAGCACAAACGTTACTGGTCCCCAAGAACAAAGACACCCACTTGGCAAAAAACTACCGACCCATTGCATGCCAGAACCTGATGTATAAGATGTATACAGCCTGCCTGAACCTATTCCTCCAAGATCACTGTGAAAATAATAACATCATCACAGATGAACAAGCAGCTGGAAAGAAAGGGGTTTGGGGATGTGCTGAACAACTTCTAATCAACAAAACTGCGATGTCGGAGGTGCGACAACTTAGGAGGAATATGACTACAGTCTGGCTGGACTACAGGAAAGCTTTCGATTCTGTTCCCCACTCTTGGATGATAGAGGCCCTCCAACTTGCTAAAGTCCCAGACATTATTGTCAGAGCCATAGAGAGGCTGTCTTCTTCTTGGGCTACTATCCTAAGGTTAAAGACAGAGAGGGAGGACTCTATTTTCACTGATAAAATAAAATATTGCAGGGGTATATTTCAGGGGGACAGTCTCTCTGTGATATTGTTCATCTTGTCATTAAACTCCTTGTCCTTTCTGCTCAAGAAATGTGAGGGATATATCATTGGCTCACAGGAGGACAGAAATACGAACCTAACCCATAACTTCTTTGTGGACGATCTGAAACTCTATGCCAAGAACATGGATGGGATGAAGAAAAATCTTGACCTGGTTACAACGTTCTCAAAGGATATAGGAATGGAGTTTGGCCAAGATAAATGCTCATACATGACTGTAAAGCGGGGAAAAACAACAACCCAATCTAGCAACATTGTCATCAATGGTCTAACTGTTTCACCGATATCTGATGAGGACTGCTACAGATACCTGGGGATAGATGAGAACATATCCTATAATGGTATCTGTAATAAAGAACGCGTAACCAGGGAATACTACACCCGATTAAGAAAGATCTGGTCATCGGAACTCTCTGCGCAAAACAAAACAGTGGCTCACAATGTGTTTGCTGTGCCTGTCCTAACACCAACGTTTGGAATACTCAATTGGACGATAGACGAAATCCGAGCAGTTGATGTTGGAACTCGAAAAATACTGAACAACACCGGAAACTTCCACATCAACAGTGACATAGACCGCCTTTACTTGAAACGCAAGCAGGGAGGGAGAGGCCTAACATCAGTGCAGACAACATTTGAATGTCGCATCATATCTCTCCCACAACATCTACGAACCTCGAAGCGTAGGAGACCGTTTCTCGATAAGATCATGAGAGTTGGGAAGGAACTCCTCAAGAGATATTCCCTGTGTGATAATAAAAAAAACTCACACCCAGGGATGTCGCTCAGCAGTATCACAGTGAATCCATGGATGAAAAACTGAATGCCTATCAGCAAAAAATCATGCATGGATATGTTGCCAAGAAGCTCCAGAGTGAGAGTAATATAGATAAGGAAAGTAGTCTATCTTGGACCAACAACCGCTATATTGGCTCCCACTTTGAAGGATACGCTTTTGCAATCCAGGAACAGGAGATTAGCACGAAATACCTGATTCACAAAAGAGATAGGGATGCAGGCAAAACACCTAGATGTAATAACAAGTGCAGACTCTGCAGAACTAACATCGAGGATGTCACCCATGTCATCAGCAGCTCTCTAAAGATGTCATCGCGGTACTATCTACCTATGAGGCATGATGTAGTGGCCAAAACACAGTACAATGCGGTTCGTAAAAAAGATAGCCCCGATAATAAACACATTAAAAGCTACAACAATGTGGAAGATATCCATGTACATAATATGAAAGAGTACTTGTGGAATGTTCCAGTAAAAACCCCAATAAAATGCAGGCATAACAGACCAGATATTATGATATGGGACAGGGAGAAGAAAACATGCACAGTAGTGGAAATTAGCTGCCCAGCAGATGCCAATATAATATCAAAGATTAGTGAAAAGGAGAATATATATGCAGAACTGATGAGAAATCTGCAGATACTCCACCCTCATTACACCTTCAGATCTATGCCTGTGATTATTGAGGCACTGGGGTATGTTAGGAACTGCCTCAATACACATCTTGAGAAGCTAGGCTTCACAGGAACAGAAAGAACACAACTAGTTAGGAAATTACAAGTACAATCTATTAATGGAACAGTAAAAATATGTAAAACATTCCAAAAATGTTGCATCTAATAACTGCATATACACATGTACAAAGCATATACACATGCACACAGATACACATACACAGATACAAAGCATATACACATGCACACATACAACTCAAAACATACACATACACACATACAATAACATCCATATCTACACATGCATGCATAAATACATATCTACCTAGTTGATGTTGTGTAAATTCCAATGAGAGAGTATTGTGTCTATGTTAGAAACCGACTCTCTCTCTATTGGTAAAACTTTGTGAAATTATAAAACCAGAAGAACATACATACATACATACATACATACATACATACATACATACATACATACATACATACATACATACATACATACATGTATAAATGCATATATATTTACACACTCATCATTTCAAATCTTGTAGTTTACATATAAAGCGCTATTTTGGCTCTCTATGGTGGACGGAAAGTAGTGTCAGGGACAGGTAACTCTTTAACTCTTTATTTTTTTCTCTTGCTACTCATCCTCACTACTGCCACGCCAACTGCTACTTCCACTGACATCACGCCTGCTGCTGCTGATGCTGCCATCATAATACTGACAATCGCGGCCCAGATAAGACGCGTTACCACTGTTCTCTTGTTTTGTTTTCTCTACACGCGTCACACCAACAGAAACTTTGATTCTGTTGCGCTGACTAGCTTTAAATAAATGATTCTCTTCCCAGCCACGCGAAGTCATGTAGCTAGAGGGAAGCTGAAGAAGTTTCGATGCTATAGTTCGTTCTTTTATGTTTTTCAACTTAACTTTCTCTACTGTCTCCCATGATTACTTCTCCATGTCAACATATATACTCTATCACTCTCATTAATTCTTTCTTCTCAGTCTCTCGATCTCCCCATCTCTTCCATCATATGCTATACTCTCTATTCATACGTTATCTCTCACCTTCATGATTTTCTCTCTCTCTCTCTCTCTCTCTCTCTCTCTCTCTCTCTCTCTCTCTCTCTCTCTCTCTCTCTCTCTCTCTCTCTCTCTCTCTCTTCTTCTCTGACCATTCTTCAGTTCATTAAGAGGTTTTTCTTAACCCAACTTATGCAATGACCATCCAGCAGCTGGCTGTTTTACAGCCATTTCCACTTTAAGATACCTACATTGTACTCTCTGTGTGTGTGTGTGTAAATACATGTATATATATACATGTATTTACACACACACACACACACACACACACACATATATATGGGTGGTTCTTTCCTTTCCTCAAGAGCACCAGTTCATTAGATAATCTGATGATATTGTGAGGACACAGGTGAATATATAAATTCTACTTCGTTATTGAGTACTGATTCTCACGTCCGTCAACATTACACAGATATGTGTGTGTTTTGGAGTATCGTATATATTTGTAAATATAAATATATTTGTATATATATATATATGAAAAATGTATCGTACAATATAAAAAAGATTGGAAACAGGTGGATGTTCCTCCACTTTGGATATAGGTAGAAAAACTAAAAAGATAATTGACAGAGTAATCCCACAAATTAAAAATAATATAATGTTAATTCTCTGGGGTAACACTACCGATGTCGGTTTTAAATAATTGTAGCAAAGTAAAGTTCCTGCAATTTGACATAAATAACTATTATGCTTCTATCTCTCCTCCTCTCCTTGATAAAGTTTTGTCATTTGTTGCTGATCTTACTGACATTACTCACATTGAAACAGATACAATTTTACTAGCTAGAAGAACTATAATAGAATTTAATGAGGATCTATGGACTAGGAAGGATCGCCCGAATAATTTTGATATCACTAGTAACTGATTTTGGTTGGATTGTTTTTTCTAGATAAACTTAAGGCCAAGTTTCCTGCTATCGGGGAAGGATTGTACCGCGTTGACGCTCTCTTTACCTTAGAAAATTATTCTAAATCAGCTTTAGAGGGAGTTAGGAAACATTTACATAAATTCTTTAAAGAATATAATTTAACAATTACAATTGATAATGCTGATAGGGTTGTTAATTTCTTAGATGTTAGTTTAGACCTAAATGATCATTCCTTCCAACCATACCATAAACCTGGTGAGTTTCTATTTTATGTAAATAAATTCTCTAACCACCCCCAAATCTATTAAAAATGCAATAATTAATAACATTTTTAATAGAATAAGTTCTCTTTCGGCAAATATTGATTATTTTAATCAGAATACTAATTACTATAATGAGGCCTTACATAGATCAGGATACAAAAATAAAATAAAATATTACACTACTGATAATAGAATTTATAATAAGGTCTATACTTTTAAATGTATCTCTCCAAAGTATGGCAATAAACCTACATATGGTTTTTATAATAATAGGAAAAAAATGATAAGAAGAATGCTATGACTAAAACTGACAATTCGTCTAAAGTTTAGACCCTAAGCCAACTATTAGACTCTAAACCTATTACTAAACTATTAACCATGAAAATGACAACTTTAAACTAAATTTAATTGATAAAGTTGGTAGTAACATAGATGATACAGTGATTAAATCGTATAATTATAATGTAAGGCATAAATTAAGAAGGAAAAATGCATCTGGTATAACCCTAAATTGCGTCTCCAGGTCGCTTCTAATTTGATATAGTGGATAAGAATTTTTCCCCAACCATAGATATTATAAGATATTAAATAAATAATGTGAAATTATCCTTTTCTACAACCCCTAATTTGGTGGATTACATAGCAATGAACATTAAAAAGAAACTTAATTTCTTTAGAATAAATAGTAGATTTATAACCAATACTGGACCTTCTAGAAATAGAATAGGTATTAGTACCACTGATAATACTAGTGGCAGTACCTTGGTTGACTCTAATATAATTAATGAATGTATTTCTACTCTTAATATCGCAAATACAACACTCACTAATCTTAATGTTAGTGAAAATGATATTTGAAATAATGGTAGTATTGTTTCAATAGTAGGGTGTCTGGAATTGATTTTGACAATAAGGAATGTAGTAAAATTAAGTATACCAGTGACACTTTTGTTGGTGGGTATCATAATAAGGATATAATCAATAATTGTTTCTACTTTAGGCACAAGACTAGTAATTACCCAGTGCATTACTGGTACTTTATTTTATCGACCCCGTAAGGATGAAAGGCAAAGTCAACCTCGGCGGGATTTGAACTCAGATCGTAAAGGGACGTAACTATGCTGGAAAGCATGGCGTCCGACCCTCTACCGAAACTGCCAATCAATAATAATAGTCGATCTTTAGGGATTATGTGTAACTCTAGAATTCCTAATAATTGCCCACTTGGAGGTAAATGTCTTAAAACTAATGTTATTTATAGATGCGCGGTTTCAACTAGTGATAATTGCTTTAATTATATAGGTGCTACTGCCAATAAATTCAGAACTGAATTCTGTGCTCAGACTCATTCATTTAAAAATATGAAGCTGAAAAATACGACTTTTCTGGCCCCTTAAAGAAGATAAGGTTAAATATAATATTAAATACTAAATTAATACAGCAAGACCACATGGGGGAAATAGATCCAACTGTAATCTTTGTTTAACCGAAGCGTTTGAAATATTAATCTCCAATTTGAAAAATGAGGTAATTCCTTCTTGTCAAGATAAGAAACATTACTCCTTTTACTATAAAATTAAGGAACCTGACTAGAGTAATACTAATTTTATATATATGTGTGTGTGTGTGTGTGTGTGTGTGTGTGTGTGTGTGTGTGTGTGTGTGTGTGTGTGTGTGTGTGTGTGTGTTTATATTTATATCATATATGTATATATATATATATATATATATATATATATATATATATATATATATATATATATCAAGTAAGCATGTTTTGAAACAGCGAGCAAGTTTGAAATTAGAAAATAGAAGCTTTCACCGTATTTTTTTACTAAAGAAATTTTAGCCTGATAGTGGGGTTTAGAACCCTCAGAGAAATGGAAAAAGATGAGTTTTGACGTACCATGGCAGTCGAACCCACATCTTTGGTTATCCAGACCACTGTGCTACCATTACACCAACACATCACCCATCTCCTTCCATTCAAATTATAAGCTACATTCTTAGCAAGTATGATGACAAGTAAGTATCAGGCTAAAATTTCTTTAGTAAAAAAAATACGGTGAAAGCTTCTATTTTTTAATTTAAAACTTGCTCGCTGTTTCAAAACATACTTACTTGTCATCATACTTGCTAAGAATGTAGCTTCTAATTTGAATGGAAGGAGATGGGTGATGTGTTGGTGTAATGGTAGCACAGTGATCTGGATAACCATGTACGTCAATACTCATCTTTTTCCATTTCTCTGAGGGTTCTAAACCCCACTATCAGGCTAAAATTTCTTTAGTCAATATATATATATATATATATATATATATATATATATATATATATATATATATATATATATATATATTGTTGAGTAAAATGACAGGAGGTTGGACTGGTGAAATTATTTAAGGGTTTATTATAAACACTATGCACATTTCAATGACTGGGTTCTGCAAGAACCCGGTGACATCATCAGGTATTACGAAATTTATCTAATAAAGGAATATAATAATGGTAGACACAATCCAAGGGGCTGAAAAGTAGAGAGAAATGTTTAAGACCTGAAGGCGGCCAGAACCAGCAGTTGCCAGCCTGGGTGACCGGCTGGCAACTGGTGGTTCTGGCCGCCTTCAGGTCTTAAACATTTCTCTCTACTTTATATATATATATATAGATCGCATCTGTATGTATATATATGTTACTAGATATGAATTCTTTATTATTATCTCCAAATTATTTGTCGAGCAATATTGGCCATGACTGCTGCTACGGTTGTAGGCAGGCCGCTGTCTTATTAGCAAACCACTTTCCACTGATTGACCTCGATGTCACGTGTTCGATTCTTTTTGAATTTGCCACAGACGTAGAGGCAGTGATTTTCTCAATGGCTTGGAATTCAGTCCACGCTTCGCTATTTCCTATCCACTGAATTATTTTTTAATAAGTTTCCAGTGTCCTCGCTTTGCCTGGAAACTTACATGAGAATAGACTTTCCTGACGACGGAATGCTTCTCAATATTATTCTTCGGAAAATATATTTACTCCATTCCAGAAACTAATTAGTTGGAAGTGATATTTTAGTAAGTAAGTTAATTTTATAATTTTCTTATTTTACGTCTCTTATATATATATATATATATATATATATATATATATATATATATATATATATATGTATATATATGTGTATGTGTGTGTGTGTATATGTATGTGTGTATATGTATGTATATATGTGTGAATGTATTTCTAGTTCTATGTGGGTGGTACTTTTGTATGGGTATACTTATCTTTTTCTACTGTATATTTTTATTTCTTATTTTTCTATAGATTGTTTATGTGCAGCTGTATTTCTAGATCTGGCTTTATGTGGAAATATAAAAACATTTTTGTGTCTATGTATGTATATATGTCATCAAATTGATGTGTATGTTTATGTATTTTTACATGTGTATGCATGTGACTGTGCACACGTATATATATGTGAGTGTTAGATACACAGTTATGTCTTTATTGTTTATGTATGTGTGTATGTGTGTATATGTGTGTGTATATATATATATATATATATGAGTGCGTGTGTGTGCATGAGCATATATATAAATGTGTGTGTGTGTATGTATATATATATTTTTTAAATATATATATGAGTGCATGTGTGTGCGTGAGTATATATATATGTGTATATACATATAAATATATATATATATGTGTGTGTGTATGTATTTGTATGTATGGTATATTTATATATGTATGTGCGAGTGTATATATATATGTGTGTGTATGCGTATGTATATGTGTCTGTATGTACACATATATATACATGTATGTACTAGACATGAAAAATGCGCAAGCTCAAAAGTGCCACAGAATGTTATAATAAACCTTCAAAAGTGTGGGACTAGAGTTGTTGCTAAAAAATATTGTAATCATTATATATCGTACATTCTGTGGCATCCTTTATAAAAATAGCTTAAACCAACGAAGCCTTTATTTTTACGCTATTTCACTTAGTTAATTCTTAGAGTGTAACATATAAAAATAAATACATCTATGTTTAATGTAATAACAGCTATAAATAATTACGTAATATTATTATCATATACTCATAGTAACAAAATAATTGTGTTGAAACTTAATATGATGCTTATATGAACGATCAAATCTATAATGATAATTTCTTAAATATACTAATAGTAAAATAATTTAGTTATCTATTGTTACATTTTCATAGAACTATAATATTAACAATCGTATTGCATTATCAAATTTTTATCACTACAAACTTTCATATTGGAATTACCTTAAGCCACTTATTATTACTTCGCTTTCGTACTTTTACAGCTGTAGATATTGCGCTGTATCTTATATCTAATATCAATATCTCGTGGTAATTTGCATGAAGTGTAAAATAGGTTTATTAATAACTTTAATATGAAATGTATTATACAGGGCTGCGGAGTCGGCCAAAAATTGACTGGCTCCAACTCAGGATCCGATACTCCATTATTTCCTAAATTTCAGCTCCGCAGCTCTGTTATTATATTAATTAATTTATTTTATAGTTGTAAATCATATTTTTATATGTCACACTCTAAGAATTAACTAAGTGAAATAGCGTAAAAATAAAGGCTTCGTTGGTTTAAGCTATTTTTATAAAGGATGCCACAGAATGTACGATATATAATGATTACAATATTTTTTAGCAACAACTCTAGTCCCACACTTTTGAAGGTTTATTATAACATTCTGTGGCACTTTTGAGCTTGCGCATTTTTCATGTCTAGTTTAATATTTTTTTAAGGCAACGCTTGTAATAACTCTAGTTAAACAGGATATATATTAATAATAAATTATCGTTGTAATGTAATTAGATTATGTAATTGTTATTATAAATTATCTTATAAATATTAGTGTAAGATGTATAAAAATATTTTCAGACTTTTAATATAAACAACTACAAAAAACAATCAATATTAAATCAATATATTATACATAATAGAAAACATAAAATATACAATACAAAAACAAAATATTTACATACAATTGCAATTATCAGTGTATATACATTTTCTTTATATTCCCTGAGCAAATTAATAAGATTTGTTTTTATTGTACATAATTTGATGACTTGTTGGAGTGTATTAAAAGATAGCAACAATTTGTGATTAAATTGTTATCTTAAGCAACTCACTTTTTAATAGTTGTTGGCTGAGCGAAATTGTAAAAGCCTATGAGCAAATATAAAAAAAAATACACAAACAACATTTCCTTGTGTTATTACAACATTAGATAAAATAATTGAGCAATGTCGTTATATTTTGCTCTTATTGCACATTAATAGTGTTTCTATTTTTCGGCACAAATCCATTACGGCAGTCCATTACTGGTACTTTATTTTATCGAATTAGTAAGTATGAAAGTCGAAGTTAACCTCGGCAGGATTTGAACTTAGAATGCAAAGGACCATAACAATACTGCAAAGCATGGTGTCTGACGCTCTACCAATACTTGTGTTGAGCTGGTCATTAATTTATGGTGGTCGTGCGTGGAGTAGAGCAATCGCTAGTTGAAATATTATGAACAAAACATTTTTATTTGCCGAAGAACATATTTTCAATACTGTTTGTGAATGTGACGAAGGAAATACATTCTGATATGGAACAGTGTACAAAGTGTGTCTGTGAATAACATAATGTTACCTCATGTTGTTGTCAAGACATAATGGATTTCGTATATCCAGTTAGAAGATGAAACCTAGCCATCTCGGATTAGTTATATTTCATGCCATGTGTAAACGTGTTTGAGGATAGCAAAATATGCGCGTTAATTATAATAATTAGTTAATAATATTACAAAATATACCTAATTAAACTCTTTGCTTGAAATTTTATCATTCTTCGTTTATATATATATATATATATATATATATATAGAGAGAGAGAGAGAGAGAGAGGGAGAGAGATTTATCTAGTCCTTCGCTCAAGATTAATCTATAAGTTTAGATGTTTGCCTTCGTTTAAGTAAATATTACAGTAAGATTTTTAATATAAACAACTACAAAAAACAATTAATATTAAAACGAAAAAATTATCAATGATAAAAGAAGCGGATGCAACTTTTTTTTTTATAAAGTTATATTCCTGTTTCTTTAAAGAACATTTCATTTTTGTTCTATTGTAGGCGAAATAATGCAATGGTTTAATAGGGAAGATATAACTTACGAATTATGTCTCTAACCGTGTAACGCTTTTTAAGTAGATAACTACAATTGAAAATACTAAAGAAATGGAACCAACAATTCAATTTGAAAGTCGTTTAGTGACAGTGTATTACTGGTACTTTATTTTATCGACCCCGTAACGATGAAAGGCAAAAATGCAAAT
>OZ024744.1:51086548-51141548 GCA_964016885.1 Eledone cirrhosa | reverse complement strand
TCAATAGTGTGAACTGAGATGAACGGAGTCCAAGTAGGAATAAAACCTGGTTGGAAATTCATGAGCTGGCGAGTTTCTTGAAAATCGGTCGTAAGGGGTAGCAAGTTGCGAAATGTTGAGTGAAATCGTATATAATTTTATATATATACAGATATAAAATAGAGAGAAAGATTATATATAATAGAGAGAGAGAGAGAATTAACATACAGATCGATGTAGGAGTGTAGATATTAAGTGATGTCGTCTGCTGAGTTAACGGTGAAAGTTTATATGGATTGACGATTTCTCCTACATTCGTTCTTTTTCATTAGTAGCGTCTCATGATAGAATGGTGTTGATGTTTCTTAAGATGATTTTACTTAAATATTTTGTTCAATGTATTTTTAGCTGGTAGAGCGACCAAGAAGTCATTTGTCATTGTGTGGCAATTGTTTTAACCGATTAGAGTAACTATCAACGGGAAATAATTCTTTCTGTCCTGCTCCTTAGGTATCAAGATTTATTTCCCTTTAATTTGTTTTAACTAAGATTTTGTGTATTTGGTTGACTTATTTTTGAATATTTAATGACCCCGGAATAAAAAAAAAACGATACGCTGATATATAGAAAACACTCCCCGATGGCTAATCTATGAGCCTGTAAAGTTTCATGAAAATCGGTCGTAAGATGTAGGCTCCTATAGGTAATACACAGACACACACACATACTTAATTTTATATATATACAGATTTTGTATATGATTTCCAAGTATCCTGTATTACATATTTTCAAAGATAAAAATTCTTTTATATATGTATTTAGATAACATTATCTACATCGCTGCAAATGTTAATGTCTATATAGTCAATTAGGAAGAAATATTAGAGACATCCAAAGTATATTCAGAAACATCATTAAAACTCTCACAAGAAAGATATTTCAAAATATCATTTAAAAAACCGTTTAAAAAGAGTATTATTTGAAAAATATCATTTAAAAAGAAAAAACATCTTCCCATAATCACCGCAAAACATCAACAAAATATAGTGAAGACATATAAAGTGTAAACAGGTGAGGTATAGATAATATTTTCTGTAGATTATAGATACTTCTGAATGTTTTGGTTTGGCGATATCTGCAGGAACTGAATAATTCTTTCTTTTTGTTAATAGAGTTTTGGCTGGTAAGTATGTGAAAAATTTCCTCAATACACAAATGACAAATGTTTGAGAGAGCCATATTTAGATATCAATATTTATAAAACAACTTTTCTATTTTATCTGATGAGAGCGTACCAAAATGTTGGTACCCTTGAAATATATATAATAAAATAGATATGGTTTTATAAAGATAGTTTATTAATATCATTGATATTATACTCCAGAAGAAAATTGTAGAGTGCTTCGAATCTGTTATAAATAAATTTGTTGAATAACCAAACGATTAAATATCTCTTTGCTTATATAGTTATATATATATATATATATATATATATATATATATATATATATATATATATTAAGACAGGGGGGAAGAAAAAAATGGCTTCACTTGTGCTTTCAACAAATTATTTTCTTCACAAAATCCAAAAATAATTTTTTTCCGGATTAGAAAATAAAAATTTTCTAATCCGGAAAAAAATTATTTTTGGACTTTGTGAAGAAAATAAATTTGTTGAAAGCACAAGTGAAGCCATTTTTTCTTCCCCCCCTGTCTTAATATACCTAACTGTACCAAGGATTACACACATTTTCCAATATATATATATATATATATATAGCGAGGGAAAAGTGGTAAGGAACCAAGTGGACCATATATATATATATATATATATATATACATATAGGAACAAGTAAGACCCCGACGGCTGAACTCAAGCCGTTTCGACGGCTAATTCAGAATTAGCCGTCGAAACGGCTTGAGCTCAGCCGTCGGGGTTTTACTTGTTCCTATTACCCACTCTACTACCCTAAGTATTGAGTACTTTGGTGCGTTATGGTCCACCTGGTTCCTTACCACATTTCCTTCGTTATATATATATATATATATATATATATATATATATATATATGCAAAAGCTCTATTTAAAATTGTTGGGATACAACAAGTAAATATTTTTATAACTGATATAAATCACTCGACAAGTATTTGGAGTAGATATACGATATTAAAAAATGGAAGCTATATTTATAAAACCATATTTATTTCATTATACATATTTCAGGGATACCAAATTAAATTATGGTATGCCTTTATCAGACAAAATACAATATATAACAGTTTTACAAATAAGCTTTGACGTACCCTATTAAAAGCCAACCATTGTTTTTGGAAGTCATCCGGATAGTGATTTGTTTATAATACTTTAATAAGTCATAGTGTTAAGGACTATGTGTCTTTACTTTGTTTATAATACTTTAATAAGTCATAGTGTTAAGGACTAAGTGTCTTTACTTATCTCTTTCTTTTTTTCTCCATGCATCTCTCTCTCCGATATTTCTCCACGTTTTTTCTTTCTCTCCGTTTTTTTTTCTTTCTCTCCGTCTTTTTCTTTCTCTCCGTCTTTTTCTAATTGTCCTTAACACTATGACTTATTAAAGTATTATAAACAAATCACTATCCCGATGACTTCCAAAAACAATGGTTGGCTTTTAATAGGGTACGTCAAAGCTTATTTGTAAAACTGTTATATTTTGTATTTTGTCTGATGAAGGCATACCATAATTTAATTTGGTATCCCTGAAATATGTATAATGAAATAAATATGGTTTTATAAATATAGTTTCCATTTATTAATATCGTATATATATATATATATATATATATATATATATATATATATATATATATATATATATACATGTGTGTGTGTGCGTGTATGTGTGAGCAAATGTATATGTGCGTTTGTATATAAAATAAGCACGTCATCACTGTGTTAAACGAAAATACACTGAAAGCAAGTAGCTTTGAACGCAGCGGAACGAACATACACACATGATGGTTGCAAACTCTGCCAAGAATATTGCAATCGCTTGTGTATAGTAAACGACTTGGAGTGGTTGATCATTTTGTTTACCTGGGAAGCACTGTCAATCGATACAGCAATCTTGATATTGAAATTCCACTCAGGATTAAGAAAGCAAGTGATGCTTTCGGAAAGCTAGAACGGCGCCTCTGGAATCATCGAGACATATGCAAGAAGACAAAGGTAAAGGTGTACAAGGCTCTCTTCTCTTCTTTATGCCTGCGAGAGGGACCATATCAGTGATGTCGAGATTTTGGAAAGCTCTCTGTGTGAAAGTATAGAAGCTTCTTGTGCTTAAGCAAAGACTCCGATAGAATTACCAAGATGAAGGATTCTAGAATACCGAAACAAATCTTTTATAGAGAGTTAGTAAAATGAAAACGACCTCCACATAAACCAAAAAAGAGGTATAAGGATTCGTTGAAAGCCTCTTTGAAAGACGCTAACATCTCTGCTGATACATGGGAAAGCGTAGCTGCTGATCGCAAGACTGTATATGAGGGGAAAGTTGCGTTTGAGGCATCTCGAATCACGAGAAAGTAAAAAGGGATGTGAGGAAGGGCATTGCTGTTGCATTTCCAGACAGGAAAGGTTTCTCCTATGGTGCTGACATGCAGCGTCTGTGCGAGACTCTGCCTAAGCAAAGCTGGACGCGAAAGTCATCTTTGCAGTCATAAAGTAAGACCAGTGGTTGACTACCAGGCTGCTGTTGGAGATGCTACTCATCATGCCTGCCAAGCATGTGGAAGAGAGTGTAGATCAGCAGGAGGGCTCAAACGACATTCAAAAGTACATGAACTCCAACTACAGCCGTCTACTGCCAGTGAATGTTTTGGTTGCCAACTCTGAGCAAGACATTTTAGATCATTGGCTGGGCTAAAAAGCCACATTCGACCGCAGCACCGTTAATTGTTATTGTGTGTGTGTGAGTGTGTGTGTGTGTGTATATATGTATGTGTATATGTATATATAGATATGTATATGTGTGTGTATGTGTATGTATGTGTGTGTGTATATTTGTATATATATATATATAATTTATTTTTATTATTATTATTTTGTCACGTGTAGAACGGATCGGGCTATCAGCTGAGTCCATCGTGAGAATTGCCCCGCCGCCTTCCTTTAGCCGAGAAGGGCAGACAGTTTTTATCTGCCTGGTAGCCATGGTAAAAGAGATCGTATGGTGGACACGTCTGAAAGGGTTGAGGACAAGTACTTTCCTCTTCGGTGACCCCCTCACTAACTTTTTCAGGTTTCACCTGAAGAGGAAAATCAGGGTAGAGAGGGAAGTGGTGACCTCCAGCCAGTTTGTTAAAAGGTGGGTGAGAGAGCAAGAATGGCCCGTGTGAATGGGTCTACCCTGAGCGTGTGCCTGTAGCATTGTAGGAGGAAAACTGGAAGAGGGCATTTGCCCTAGCGGTCAGGGTAACCGTAGCTTTTCTTGTGGGCTTTCTCCACGAGCGACCCTCGGAGGTCTCCCCCTATTGGCGAATGTTTTCATTGTTTCATTGTTTCCTTTTTTTGTCACATACTCTGTTTGGGGGGGGGGAGTTACACGCAGAAATGGCCATTTGTATTGTCCTGTGTTGTCCTTAATGTTATACTTTGTGTCATCCCTTGTGGTTAATAAAGAAAGCATTATTAATATTATTATTATTATTATTATTATTATTATTATTATTATTATTATTATTATTGGCGACCTACATAGTAAATCGTATCATTGTGAGCTCCGCAAAGGTTTGTTGTTTACAGTTGTTTAAAATTGCCATTTATGGAATATTTTTTATTGTTAACTGTATATAAGTGCACATACATTGTTTTCTGAAAAGGACACTCAAAAAGATTGGAGCCTTGAGCCCAAAATTTAAAATTTTATAATTATCAAAAAAAAAATTTCTTTGAAAAATCATGGCCGACTCACAGCTGAACCCAGTAGCTGAGAGCCTTCCTCACAAACTAACACCTCACACCGACACCACCATTGTAAATATTACTACGTTTGCCAACACTAAAAATATAAGCAGTAGCAATATTTTAAATTTGTCTCAGGCAGACATTCATTTCCCGCCATTACCAATGACTGCAGGTGTTGAAGCCGCCACCTCCACCACCACCACAGCGACAACAAAAACAAAAGAAAAAAATAAATTATCCCGTGATATCGAAATGAATTCAGCCAAAATGAACTCTTCCACACCGAACACCACTGACGCTACCACCACCACAACTGAAACTAAAATTAACAATAACAAAAATAACGATAACCACAACAGCAACAATGAAATTAAGAAAACCACCCTGTCTTTTGCCAGAGTAGCAAAAAAGTGCGAAGCATTCCAGGTAACTCAGGAGGAATTAGAAGAAGCCAAAAGAATGGTAAAGAAAGATTGGTACAGGGTACAGGGTCAGATTCACCCACCCCACCCACCCCACCCCCACCTAATAAAATGGAGCATCGGCGCCGAGTGAAACGGGCATCGAGTCCCAAATCCCAAAAGCTTTGGGACATGGGTGGGCAAGAAAAACCCACATCAGACGTGGGCAGAAGTATGGAACCGTGGACGGGTTCTTTGAAACGCCACAGGAGGCCAGAGAACACTCCATGGCCCCATTAAGAAGTGACGACTTCACACTCGTCCCAAGCTATTGTGGCCAGAGACTCGTGAAGATCAGGGTGACCCACGTTCAACCAGCCATCTAAATTCCCTGGCTAATAGCTGCCGTCCTCGCCGGCATCGAGGCCAACACCTAGATAATCGAAATAGCGAAAGAAAAGCATGAGAACTGGTCCGGATCTGGGATGGAGCTCCTGATCCAAGCGGACCAAAAAGGCATAGAGGAGATCCCAGAGGTAATAGACCTCACTGACGCCAGGCACCTCACCGTGATCGTCGAGGGCAGAAGGCCTAGGTGTGTCGTTTGTGGTGAAGGAACCCACCTAAGGGCTTTCTGCCCTCAGGCTAAAAGGTTCAGGCCACCTCTCTTACCCACCGCAGTGACTCAACCATCAACACCACCAGCAGCAGAAGTGGCAGCAGCAACTGTAGCAGCAACAACAGAAGCAACTGTAACAGCAACAACCCCAGCAACAGTAGCAAAACCAACACCACTACCACCCAACGCGCCAGAACTGTCACCAGCGCCTACACTATCCACCACGCCACAACCAAGACCAACGCCTGTGGAGGATTTTCCACTCCCCGACGTATCGCAACTGGAGACAGATTGTGACGACGAGGAGTGGGAAACTGTATCAGGAAAAAAGAAAAGAAGAAAAAGAAACCAAAAAAGAAAAAATTCTCTTCCTTCCCCCTCCAAAAACAAAATACAGAGGGAAACAATTAAACTATCAAACAAAAAAGTTAGGATAGCTATGCCACCATCCACACCAGCATCACCAACCCCATCACCACAAACACCAACACCATCACCATCATTAACTCCAACACCACCATCACCAACACCACAAAAGTCACCGAAAGTCACCAAAAGTCACCAATCGCGTCCGTCATCTACTACGGCGTGACCGTCGTACCTTGTCCTAAGCCCCGCCTGACTGCGCTGGAGTGTTTGCTCTTTCGCTTTTTGTGGAAGGGACGCGCTCCGATGGTCAGGCGGTCCATCTGCTGTCAACACCCGCTACGTGGAGGGCTGGGCATGCCGTGGCTGATGATGCGCAGACACGCGCTCAGGCTACGACATCTCCACCTCTTCCTCGACGGTTATCAGGTGTGGTCGCCGTTTGCTAGACGCGTCTTTCCCCAGCTCGTCTCCTTGACGGAGCTGCAGTCCTGGGTCAAGCGAAGACCGAGAGGGAGCGCTTGGAGGCTGGAATGTCTTCAGGCGCTCACAGCCCTCGCTCGACCAATCGGGCAATGTGATTGGTAGAAACTCCACCTTGGTGTTCTATAGAGGATTAGTGGAGGGGAAGAGCGACGACGTACTTGGAGAAACTCTAGGCGTCAACGAAAATCAACTAGCCAATCTCTTCGGAAGGACTTTCGAGCCGGGGCCTATGGACAACTTCCAGAAATCCCTGGCCTAGCAGTGTTACCGAGGAGCTTTGCCAGTTCGGGATAAACTCTACCGGCATGGAGGTGCCGTCAGCCGAGCATGTCCGAGATGCGCGCAGGGCGACGAAACCGTCCTGCACGCACTCGTCCAGTTTCCGAGCATTGCTGACTTGTGGGTTTATGTCGAACACCTGCTGTCACGTGTAGGACGGATCCAGCTATCAGCTGAGTCCATCGTGAGGATTGCTCCGCCCTCTTCCTTTAGCCGGGAAGGGCAGGCAGTTTTTATCTGCCTGGTGGCCATGGCGAAAGAGATAGTATGGTGGACACGTTTGAAAGGGCTGAAGACGAGCACTTACCTCTTCGGTGATGCTCTGATTGACTTTTTCAAATTTCATTTGAAAAGGAAAATCAGGGTAGAGAGGGAAGTCCTCTCTTCCCAGCATTTTGTTGAAAGATGGGTGAGAGAAGCAAGTATGGCCCGAGTGAATGGGCCTACTCTGAGTATGTGTCTGTAAATTAAAGGTGGAAAACTGGGAGAGGGCACTTGCCCTGGTGGTCAGGGTCACTGTGGCCTTTTAATGAGCTTTCTCCACAAATGTCCTTCGGAAGTCTCCCCCCTATTGAGGAATTTTTCATTGTTATTTTTATTACATCCTCTGTTTTTTTTTACACGCAGAAATGCCCATTTGTACCGTCCTGTATTGTCCTGTGCTGTCCTTAATGTCTACTTTAGGTAAACCCTTGTGGTTAATAAAGAAAGCATTATTATTATTATTATTATTATTATTATTATTATTATTATTATTATTATTATCGTTATTCTTATTATTATGGGGGGTTTCGGGGGTGGCTCATGCAATGGCCATACTCGATAGTTAGGGGGAAGCTATCATGTATGTATGTATATTCTTTTGATTTTATAATTTCACAAATTTTTGCCAATAGAGAGAGGGCCGGTTTCTAACATAGACACAAGACACTCTCATTTACATAATATCAACTAGGTAGATATGTATGTATGCCTACATGTATGTATATGCAGGTATGGATGTTATTGTATGTGTGGATGTGGATGTTTTGAGTTATATGTGTGCATGTGTATATGCTTTGTATCTTTACATGTGTATATAGAGTTATTATATGCAGAATTTTGGGAATGTTTTACATATTTTTACTGTTATGTATGTACGTATGTATGTAAGTTTGGATGCATGCATGTAGGCATGTATGTATATAGAAATATACATACATATATACATGCATGTATGCATGCATACATACATATATGGATGCATGCATACATACATACATATAAGCATGCATCCATCCATCCATACAAACATACCTGCATACATACATACATACATACATACATACATACATACATACATACATACATACATACGTACGTACGTACGTACGTACATACATACATAGAAGCATGCATGCATCCATTCATCCATACATGCATACATATATACATGCATGCATGCATGATGGCATTACTCGATTTCGAGTAACGCTATCGCTTGATACTTAAGAAAAAGCAACACGGACTTGATTATTTAGTCCTGCTAGGGACTTGCATACTGTTAACCTGGGAGTGAAAGCCCCCCCCCCCCCCAGTTGTTGTCAACACCATTCTAGAAGGGGGAAATTCTGAAAAAAACGTGCTTCGGAAGCATCCGATGATGCTGACCAGTTCTCCTTTTCGGTTAGTGTTTTCGATGCTCAGAGAGTGGGATTGGTCGAGTGCAAGGCCTTTCCCCACTTAAAAAACCTTCAAATCACAGGCATTGCTTGTTCAGGTTATGTTACAGGTTCGTGTGGCTGGCCGCAGCCTAAAGGTGCACCAAACTCTACAAGCGATTGCAATACTCTTAGCAGAGTTTGCAGCCATCATGTATGTATAATTGCATAGAGACACATATAAACATCTATGTATATATGCATGTAATATGCAAACATATATACACACCCACATATACAAATTCCCTATATATATATATATATATATATATGGGGGGGGGGTAGCAAAGAACCTTACGAAGTGGCCAAGAGTGAGGTAAGGCTACAAGTATACTTCGTACGGAGGCAAGCAGGAAGTACGAAGTTTAGGATGGAAGACGTGAGGTGTTCATGATCGCAAGGAAGTGTATCAGGGAGGACAATTATCCACTTCCCCTCAACAAAACCGAATAAAAGGCAGCATGGGAGACTGATGAGTAAGGAGAATGTGTGGGAGGGAGATAGCCTGCTTCAGGTGGACCTACAGAGGGACCAGCTGTGGAAGTCAGCAATAAGTAATTCAATTAAAGACATGGCAGACAAAGCAGCGAGGCCATCGGGTATAGTTGCTGAAATACTGATAGTGTCATAACCCTCTATATTGTAAACTAAGTTTACACAACGGTGCTATACCCAATGACTCGCGTAGCAGCAGCATTTTCAACTGCTACAAGGGCAAGGGTGATGCCCTATACAGGGGTAACTACCGAGGTATAAAACTGATGGACGAGGTCATAAAAGTTACGGAAAGAACCATCGTATAACTGGTTAGAGAGTGAATTAAGCTAGATGAGATGCAGTTTTGATTTCTCCCAGAAAGATGTACCACGAATACACTATTTCTTGTGGCGCAACTGCAGGAAAAGTACCTAACCAAAAGCAACTCCTTCTTTTAGGCATTTGTTGACCTAGAGAAAGCGGTGCCCCTTTCTGTAATCTGGTGAGCACTTAGAAAACTATGACTAGAGGAGTGGCTAGTGGTGGTGGTACAACCCATGTACAGAAGTGTTGTCAGGATGGTTAAAATCAATAATGACTATATCGTGAAGTTTAGTGTGCAAATTGGGGTCGACCAAGGTTCCGTAGTTATTTTTTTATTATTGTCCTTCAGGCTATAACAGAAGAGTTTAAAACAGGGTGCCCTTAGGATCTTCTGTGTGCTGATGACCTAACTCTCGTAGCTGAATCCATGTCAAAACTAGAAAAGAAAATCCTGATCTGAAAGCATAACCTGGAATTAAAAGATCTTAAAGTCAGCTTGACAAAGACTAAAGTTCTAGTAGGTAGTAAGGAAAGCAAGCCCCTGATCCCTTCCGGGGAATGGCCCTTCTCAGTGTGTAGGAAAGGGGTGGGTAGAAATTCTAACCTCTATCCCAAATGCAAATTATTGTTGTACAAGAAATGTTGTGGGATCCAAGGTAAGTTGGCTAAGAATGTAGGTTTTATATGTGGCCGTTGCACAGGAGCAGTATATAATAAACACTCACAGGAAACAAGTTCTATCAAATTCTTGGAAGGTTCTATAGAAGCAGTTGGCTGCTTTTGTTACCTAGGTGACCAAATTAGCAGTGGAGGTGTGTGTTCGGAAAGTACAGTAGCCAGAATGAGGATCGGATGGAAAAAGTTCAACGCTGCTAGCTGCGAAAGGTTTGCTCGCAAAATGAACAGCGAATTATATGATGCGTGTATACTAACAGCCATGTTGCATGATAGTGAAACCTGGGCACTGTGAAGATTTGAAAGAAATTAAGCTGGCATGTTTTCTTGGATGTGTAATATACATGAACGGTACAGGGCGCTCAAAGTTGATGGAAGCTGTGGAGTAGGAAGACCTAGGAAAACCTGAGATGAGGTTATAAAAGCTGACCTTCCATAATTGCACCTCTCAAAGACGATGACGCAGGATCAAGATCTCTGGCGTTATGCAGTAGTACAGAAGATTCTCCTTCCCATATCCACTGGTTGAAGTATACATTCAGTAGGTACCACCTTCCTCTACCTTCCCTACACATATCATTATACCCCTACCTTCCCCACCCACGTCATAACACCCCCACCCCTCATCTAATATGAACCCCCCCCCCCATTCTCTAGATCTACCTTTCCCATCCCCATGCATCTTCCCTACCCAGCCCCCAGTCTAGACTGTAAAGAGGTCGATTAGGTGCTACGACAAAAAGTACCCAGTCAACATTGTAAAATCGTCGTGTAGGTGTCACGACAAAAGGCACCCAGTCCACACTGTAAAATGGTCGTGTAGGTCTCACAACAAAAAGTACCCAGTACACACTGTAGAGTGGTCGTGTATGTGTCACAACAAAAAGTACCCAGTACACACTGTAAAGTAGTCGTGTATGTGTCACAACAAAAATTACCTAGTACACACTGTAAAGTAGTCGTGTATTGTCACAACAAAAATTACCCAGTACACACTGTAAAGTGGTCATGTAGATGTTACGATAAAAAGCATAATATTGAGCACAGATTGCACTATGATTGACAAGCTGTGAGAAAGATGCACATGAGACAACACAACATAGAAACAGGGAACAACTAGAGAATGTCTATCTACGAGGATAGCAAAGCAAGGACGTAAACAAATAAGAATAAAAAGTTTTATGTATGGAAACATAACAAGATGCAGCGCAGACAATGGAAAGGAAAGTTTGTAAAAAAAGAAATAATGTATTATTGATCAGGTTAACGAGTGTGTGGGGCAGTGATATTGTTGACCAGTTCAATGACCGCTGTACATTGTCAGTAGATTTATTTTCATTTTCTTTATAAATACACACATACGCACGCCGACACATACGTAGTCTAAATACACATATATGAATACATATATGTGTATATGTATATGTATATATATGTGTATATATATGTAAATACATATATATATATATATATATATATATATATATATATATATATGTGTGTGTGTGTGTGTGTGTGTGTGTGTGTGTGTGTGTTTTGCTAGGTTTTTGATATGAAATCGTGTGTCGAAACAGATATATTGTTATACTTAGGGAGGGTTATATTGTTGTAATAATTGTTTCTACTATTGGCACAAGGCCAGCAATTACCAAGTACATTACTGGTACTTTATTTTATCGACCCCGAAAGATGAAAGGGAAAGTTAACCTCGGCGGGATTTGAACTCGGAATGGCAAGGGCCGTAACTCTATGCGTCAAAGCATGGCGTGCGAGCCTCTACCTATACTGCCAATCCACCGTTATAATAATATTGCCAGAAAGTGAGTGTGTTCTGTTATTATTTATGGCAATATTATTACAACAACATGATCCTAAGTATAACAATATATATATACATATATTTATACATGCATATATACATATACGTATACATATATGTATATATTTATATATATATATATATATATATATACACGACCACTCTACAGTGTGTACTGGGTAATTTTTGTTGTGAGACCTACACGAACATTTTACACTCTCAAGAGCGTGAAACTAATAAACTTTTGTTCGTACTGCCTCTCTGTTTTGTTCCCGTTCAACTTTTTACTATAAATATATATATATATATATATATATATATATATATATAGGCATACGTCAAGACGGGCGGTCTGGAAAGTGAAAGTAATTTTTGACACTGTGAATTTGTTTTTTGTTTTTTTTTACAACAGGTCTCAATAGTGAAAGTTACGATACACACGCAATTGTATGGATTTCTTAATATATATATATGTGTGGGTGTGTATTTGTTTGTTTATTTACAACAGGTCTCTATAGTGATATGGTGTTAATTAGTATTGCGGTGCGATTTTTCTTTTTTTTTTTCTTTTTTTGTGTATTGTGTGTACGGAAAATTTTTTTTTTAAATAATTGTTTCTACTTTAGGCACAAGGCCAGCAATTATCCAGTGCATTACTGGTACTTCATTTTATCGACCCCGTAAGGATGAAAGGCAAAGTCAACCTCGGCGGGATTTGAACTCAGATCATAAAGGGACGTAACTATGCTGGAAAGCATGGCGTCCGACCCTCTACCGATACAGCCAATCCACCGCCCAATTTTTGTTTTGTAATAATGACATTGTGTGTTTTTAAATAATGACATAAATAACTACATAGTTAGACGTTTGTTGCATATAAAATATAAATTGACGTACTTTATGAAAATCCTTATTACACCGTATAAATAGCTGAAATACAGTTGATCATCTCGCCAAACTTGTTGGTGACCCGACCTTAATTTCTTTGGGGACAGAGATTTGATGCAAACAAGTTTGGCGAGATGTACAAACACATATATACACACAAACATATATATACGTCTAAACCCATGCTTGTGTGGAAGATAGACGTTAAACGATGATGATGACACAAACACACATATATATATACATACAGACACACATATATATACACACATATACACACCCACACATATATATATATTTAAAAACCATACAATTGCGTGTGTACCGTAACTTTCACTATTGAGACCTGTTGTAAAAAAAAAAATTTTTTTAATTCACAGTGTTGTCAAAAATTACTTTCACTTTCCTGACCGCCCGTCTTGACGTATGCCATATATATATATATATATATATATATATATATATATATATATATATATATATATATATATATATATATATATATATAATAGAATAATCGAGTATCGGAAAATCAGCTCACAAATTTACGATAAACAAAATCCGACATGAGAGGCAGAGGGCTCAATAATTCAGATAAATCAGAGCTATAACTATCGTTAAGATACCAACACACAAAGATTATGCCTAAAATTACCCGTGCAGCCGAAAAATAACGACCAGGAAGATTCGGGTCACTCAGATAAAATATCAATAAATCATATGAATGTATATATATATATATATATATATATATATATATATATATATATATATATACAAATATCAGGAGGATTGAATTTGAAACTTAGTAAGACCATTATTCAACAGAGTACTCGATACTTGGGGTAATATATATTAGAAAGAATCGAAGCCCTTATATATATATATATATAAATATATATATATAATAGTAATAAATGAAAGATATATACTTTATATCATCTCTAGTTATTTTATTATATATATTTTGAAGATCCAAAGTTTTCTGTATAACATAAACCAAAACATGTCCCCATCAGATAAAATACATATGAGATGTATCATTTTTCATGATATGCTGGTAGACATACGAGCTGGACAGATCGGTGACCACCAAGCATATGACTAGAAAAAAACCTACACACAGGAAGTTATGTGACTGGGAGAATAATTACAGTTGGTTTAAACATCTAATAAATTATTTAAAATATAGCGTAATTAGATAGGTCAAATAACAAAAAGAAGTTGACCGTTATTCAGTCTATATGCTGCTTATAATCAATTAGATAGGTATTAAATCAAAAGTATATATTATATCAAAGGAAAAAATGAAAAAATATTCTAGGAAACAAAAGTAGTATTATGAAAATATAATAAATGGGGAAAGAATTTGGATTACAGAATTTGTAGGAAAATTATTTTTGTTTATGTATAATTTGATTTTGAAATTATATGAGTAGAAAAGTATTTTATAATTGATATGGTTCTTTTGTTTTAAATATATAGTTGAGTAGGTTGTAATATTATGTGATAAATTATTTATTTTAAAAGAAGGGAGATAATTACCGAGGTGAAATTTATCAATTCAACAATTTTATTATTTAAGTAGTTAATATATGTTAGGAGAGATTATTAAAACTTTGTGTAATAATTTAGAAAGAAAAAATGTATGAATGATAGGCGAATTTATCAATTTATATTAGATTCAATTTATTTAGATACAACCTAAAGTTAAAGTAGATGAAAGGTTTTAACGGAGGATGATTATAACAGAAAAAATAACGGAGAAAAAAATTAGTTAACTTATTTTGTCGTATTAACTAGATTTTTAGAATAAAGATAACTAAATCTAAGTATGTATACGTACATACATATATGTGTACAGACGTACAGTAGTATGTATATATATACATACATGCAGACATATATATATGTACGTATGGGTTTACCGAACATTTATTATAATGTTCGGTTTGTTTGTAAACAAACAGCGCGAATTACGCCGTACAGTGCTCGGCAACCATCGTCGCCCTTTTGTTCAACACTGACACAGGAACGATGTACTAGTTTCAAGCTTATTAGCTATCGTCAGCATCGTATACCTTCCTGTCAGATGATTGCATATTAACGGCTGAGCAGCCTAATTTGCATATCGAGTGAGTTAGTCGGCCGGGCGCACCGAAAACGATAAATGGAAAAGAATGAAACGAAATTTCATTTCTCACTCTTTGTACGGCTGATACCTAAATATAAGTATGTATACGTACATACATATATGTGTACAGACGTACAGTAGTATGTATATATATACATACATGCACTGTGTCAGTGTTGAACAAAAGGGCGACGATGGTTGCCGAGCACTGAACGGCGTAATTCGGGCTGTTTGTTTACAAACAAACCGAACATTATAATAAATGTTCGGTAAACCCATACGTATATATATATATATGTGTGTGCATGTATGTATATATACATACTACTGTACGTCTATACACATATATGAATGTACGTATACATACTTATATTTAGGTATCAGCCGTACTAAGAGTGAGAAATGAAATTTCGTTTCATTCTTTTCCAGATAACAAAATCATTATATATATATATATATATATATATACATACATATATATATATATATATATACATACATACATACATACATATATATACATATATATACATACATATATATATATATATACATACATATATATATATATATATATATATATATATATATATATATATATATATATATATATATATATATATATACATACATACATATATAAAAAAGAAAATTTTCGCTCTACATGGCTGAATACAATAATTGTAATCTGAGTTTTTCGAATATTAATAATAACATTCGATTCGTTTGCAATTATGCAAACAAGCCTCAATTTTATAGCCATGTCAGTAGAATGAACCCTTCATTCTTGCTCTTGTGTTGGCATGTGAACAGTGATCTATACCGATGAGGTGAACAGTGAGATGTACTGATGAAGGGTGATGCCCAGAAACATTAGTGTGTGCAGCTCTGTTCACATGCCAGCACAAGAGCAAGAATGAAGGGTTCATTCTACTAACATGGCTATAAAATTGAGGCTTGTTTGCTTAATTGCAAACGAATAGAATGTTATTATTAATATTCGAAAAACTCAGATTACATACATATATATATATGCATCCGGATCAAGGAGCACACTAAAACCAGGGTCTCGTCTTTCCGGAAACACATAGCCAAATGCGGAAACAAAGACGGAAGGCCCATTGTCACAATTCTAGTGACAGAAAGAAACGTCGGCACGTTACGTATCAAGGAAGCACTTTGGATCAAACGCCTAGGGCCACAATTAAACAACCGATCCGAGAGAAGCGAAATGAGGTGGTTGGTTTAAGTTAGCAAACGATGCAGCAACACACGCACACCACACACAAGCGAGACAGCAACACACGCACACACACACACAGTAGCATTCCACCATACGAACATACTACACTGCCAATACAGAGGAACAAGGCAACAACACACGCACACACACACACACACACTCAAGCCAGACAACAACATACGCACACACACACACACACACAGTAACATTCACCAAACAGGCAGAGAATGGACTGACAGCTAGCGCCACCCCACTCCCACAATTGAAAGAACTACTTCGGCCGCTGACCTCTGCCTGACCGACCCCATTTCACGCGCACGCGCGCTCTGCTGAATACCTCAGATATTCAAAACAACGAACAACGGAGGACACGTTTTGCACCTGTCCGACAGACAATCATTCCCCCCTCCGGAAAAAATCCCAGTTGATGGATGTGAATCCGAAATATATAGGGACAATTAAATCTCTCCCAAGGTAACTCTTTCTTGTGTTGTTATTTTTATTTTTATCCTTTACGCTCTTTGCTTCATTCCTCTACACGTTACAGTCTTATACACGCTACGCATCTCAACGTACACCCACTTACATCCCTCTTCCAAACGACTTAAAGAAATTTACCTTATTATTCCACAATACTTCAAGCAAAATTTCAATACTCTCTTATATATATATATATATGTATGTTATCTGAGTTTTTCTGAGTTTTGTCTGCCTTATACTTGGATTTGGGGGCCTCTGTTGTATATATATATGCACTTGTGCGTACATATATATATATACACACCTGTATGGATTTGTGTGTGTAGATGTGTGTGTGTGTCTGAGGGGGTAGGTGTGAGTGTATGTACAAGTCAACCAACATAAGTCTTTTTTTCTAAACTAAGTATTTGAGTCTAACCATTATTTTAAGTATTACCACCCCACATTAATTCCTCAATGTGTATGTGTGGGTGTGTGTGTGTGTGTGTCTGTGGAGGTGGGTGTGAGTATATCTGCAAGCCAATCTACATAAGTCTTTTTATTTGTAAATTTTCTACTCTAACCATAAATTTCAGTCGCACCACTCCACATAAATTCCTCAATTTAAGAATGACCTGTAGTATCTATTTCATACTATTAACCTTAATTGAATATATATCTGACCAGGAATGCTTTTTGTGAAAATCAGTCATATGGAACTATTGTCATCTTGCCTGACGGTTTGAACTTTACAACACCACCTGCCTCTTTGAGGTCAAATACCAACCCTACTACCATCTACAAACTAACCAATGAGAATTAAGATTAATCCTGCTGACAACATCAAATTATTCCTAACAAGCTCATATGTCCCAAGGCTCTGATACCTTCAACACCATAAACACAGAGCTGGCATATCTAAGAACTGCCTGATGAGGTCATAGCCACTCAATGGCTATCATTGAAATATATATAGCAGTAAATAAAGGATTATGAGTTCATGCAATTGACTTATGTTTCGTCACTATATATATATATATATATATATATATATATATATATATATATATATATATATATATATATATATATATATATATATATATATATATATATATATATATATATATAAAATGACAGGAGGCTGAACTGGTGAAATTCTTTAAGGGTTTATTATAAACACTATTCACATTTCAATGACTGGGTTCTGCAAGAACCCGGTGACATCATCAGGTGTAACGAAATTTATCTAATTGTGTAGACACAATCCAAGGGGCTGAAAAGTAGAAAGAAAAGTTGAAGACCTGAAGGCGGCCAGAGTCAGTAGTTGCCAGCCTGGGTGACAACATATATATATTAATCAATGAAAAGATAGTTGATTTGTAATCGACTGACTATATATATATATACACACGTACGCTCATATACATAGACATATATACACATATATAAAAACACGCGAAACCAAAAAATATATACACACACTCACGATAAAAAAAACACACGCACATATATACAGTAAGAAAGAACATGCAGAGATATATTTAAAAGTTATAAAATATAATTTAAAAAATTATAAAATATAATTTAAAAAATTATAAAAATTAACTGCGTACACATATTCGTCTGTGTTTGTGTGTACGTATGCACGTATGTGTGTATATGTACTTGTGTGTGTGTGCGTGTATATATGTGTACATAGTTACGTTTAGCTATAGATGTGTGTGCACCTATGTTTATTTTTATATGTATGCACGTATGGGTGTACATCGATGGATGTTTGCGGGTGTGTGCTAAATGTTTAAAATATAGATTATAATTTTTAACACTTCTAGATTTTAACACGTATTTGTTTTAACACACATTTATAGCAACTCCCACTATAAGACCTAACGATATGGAGAAGCACTAATGCCACCAGAGGAACCCATATCAGTTTACCTACATAAATTCTTCCTTAACAGCCTGACACAACAGGGTGATAGGTATTGACCTGTTAACTGACCTGCTCACACAACTACAGGGAAGTAGGTCAACTGGACCACAATATGCATGTAGTTAAAAGCAACCCAACCAGTCTGACCTCTTTCTAGGAAAACTGACCGAAGAATTTCAATAGATTTTCGGCTGGGGTGTTGATATGGTATCTGACCAATGAGGTGAAGGCCTGTCTTTTCCTCGCTAGAATTCGTTCAATCTAAACCATATGCTTTCAGTTCCTTAGAGGATTAACAACACACTCTGGATCTGAACATATCAATGGATTAAGTTAAAATCTATTCCAACATTGTTTTCCTGTTTTTTCTGTTCAAGTTCTAACTGCCTGATGAGGTCATAGTTGTTGAATAATGATTATCACTGAAATATATATAGCAGCGAATATGAATGAACGAAGACTTACACTTCTTGATTTCATATGTATATATATATGAATGAAAAATAGAGCGAGAAACGGGACTGTCCATCATCAGTGATCTTCTGACTATCATCGGTATTTCTTCGCATTAAAGACCAGATACCTCAAAATCAGTGCGAACGATAACTAAAATAAGTTATTGGGACAGCGAATTGGGTGGAGAAAGAGGGACAGTAAACAAACAAAAGTAGTAATGCAACGTAAAGAGAGGAAATGAGCGACAAGTCAATGATACATGTGAACTTAAGTTCGAACAGATCAACGACGAGAAGACGGCAGCCGCGTCCGAACCCTGCAAAATGTGAGCGAGAAAACGATATATATATATATATCCAAAATTAAATTAAGGGTGTCATGTCCGAAAGACATGCGTCATATCCTCTGTAGAATATGCTCAAAGATTCCAATGAATAGATCCGAGCATTTTATATCAATTAGAAATTGATTGACATATATATATATATATATATATATATATATAAAATAAACACATGAAGCAATCATGATTGCTTCATGTGTTTATTTTAGATATATATGTCAATCAATTTCTAGTTGATATATATATATATACATAGATATATATAGATTTTTTTTTTCTTGAGTCAACCCTCCATCGACGGTGGTGAAGCATTCATTTTGCTTTTTTTAATGGTTAGAATATATGCGGTTCACCACACCTGCATATATATATATATATATATATATATATATATATATATATATATATAGTAATAATAATAAATGTGAAGACTAAAATCTCAGAAGATCCCGTCAAGGGTGAAAGCAGCGATTCTTTACTTAAACTTTAATATATAGTGAATTTTTACATGTCGGTCTGTATATAAGTTTGTATATTCGCATGCATATATATATAGAGGGGTGCTTATATATGTGCATTTGTCAGTATGTATGCAATTATACATATATATACATATATATACATATATGTGTGTGTTTGTGTGTGTGTGTATGTGTGTGTGTGTGTGTGTGTGCGTGTGCAGCAAGCGTACAATATATAGAGATGTACAAATACATACATGAATATACATATTTACCTCCACGTTGACTCTAAGTACATACGCAAATATTTTCCGATGTATGCATATAACTAGACACATGCACAGGTAGACACCTAAGATTACATGCCTGCACATAGGCAGAGATTTGGTGGTAGGTAAGAAATAACTAAATATGCACACAAAAGTGTAGCAAATGCACAATATTTGAATGGATGCTCGAAAAGTAAAATGATAGAAGTTCAACGATTAAAAGTGAAATAGCCACATAAACTCCCAAAATAGATGAATGTGTGAGTGAGACTGAAAAAAAGGGAAAGTGACAATGGGAAATAATAGGAGAATTGGTGAAATGGAATTTATTAAAATGAAAATAATATTAATGAATAAACAATATAAATGAAGAAATTGAAGAAAATCTAAACAAAATAGTTAAATTACTGGACTGTAGTTACTGTGTAGTTACCAGTTGGGGTGTAGCTACCAGTTGGGGAAATCAGAATGTTAGAAATGTTTGTAGGTCCTGTAAATTCTAGGAATGCAAGGGAGATAAGTTGATTCTATCCAGGAAGCAATCTTTGGTGAATAGGATTTACAAACATCTTTCAATACACAATTTGCATGGCTTCAAGTTTCTGGCATGTGTTCTTGCTCTATATAAAGATTTTCAATGGAGTTTGTATTCTATAGATTTGTTGTAATTCGTGGATGTATTTAGCTAATGTCATTTCATTCGACCTATTGAGGAGTCTAAAATAATAGCATGGGTGCGAATTAAACAGAGTTTTAAAGGAGTTGAATCTCATACACCTATGTAAGTTTTAGACAATGTATGTTGTCTCTGTGTTTATGTACAATATCTTGCTAAACAGTTATTTTGAGTGGACAGTTGTTGGGTGTCATACAGTAAAGTGAACTGATAGAAGCGTAGTAATAACTTCATTGATCTTGTGGTTGGTAGATGTAGTTAAAACTAGTCAAATTAGGAGTGGTTGAATATGCACCTTTTATAATGTGTTTTTTTAACTAATTCTATTGTACTCACGTTTTCTAATAAAAAGCAAAGAATTTTGTAGCAATGTATATCGCTAGATTAATGTTATCTGGGGGTAGGAACCATGCAATATTTCTTTTTCTTTTTACCTATTGATGTGTGTCTGTTATCTAGAGGTTGATTCTGTGTAAAATGTGTTGTTGTTTTTATTTCTAGACAGTTGATTGTTTCAGTAAAGGTCAATGCCGGCAAATATTTGTCTATGATCAGAAAGCTGTAATAATCTGTGGGGAATGTTTGATAATATGTCGTGTTTCTAGGATGGTTGAATGGAGGGTTTAGAAATTCATTTGGTCAGCAGTACGATTAGTAAAAGGAGTCAGTAAAATCTTGAATGGCGTCAACAATGTTAGTTCTAGAGAAGCTGTGTTCTTGTTCTGCAATGAATTGGAGACATTGGCTGTTTAAAAATTATTTTGCACTTTCTTACAGAATCTTCCGAGTTGTGAGTTCCAATTTGTTTTAGACGTATTTAATGATTACAACAAATACATATATGACGCTTCGTCCTCGAGGACGCACCCTAATTTTGCGACCAAAGATTTGAAAAAAAATATAATAAACACGACATTTGTTCAGGATAACTCGCAGCGGAATCGAAGCACAAATCTCTTGATAGTGAAACAAACATTTTAACCGATATGTTAATGTAGTAGTATGGTATGGATGGTGTGGTATGGTATGGTGTTGTATAGTATGGTATGGTATAGTGGGGTATGATATGGTGTGGTATAGTATGGTATGGTATAGAATGGTAGGGTATAGTACGGTATGGTTTGGTATAGTGGGGTATGATATGGTATGGTATGGTGTGGTATGGTGTGGTATGGTATAATATGGTATGGTATGGTATAGTGTGGAGTGGTATAGTATGGTGTGGTATAGTATGGTATAGTATGGTATGGTATAGAATAGTATGGTATGGTATAATGTGGTATGGTATGGTATAGTATGGTATAGTATGGTATGGTATGGTATAGTGTGGTGTGGCATGATATCGTATAGAATAGTATTGTATGGTATAGTGTGGTGTAGTATGGTATGGTATAGAATAGTATGGTATGGTATAGTGTGGTGTAGTATGGTATGGTATAGAATGGTATAGAATGGTTTAGTATGGTATGGTATAGTGTGGTATGGTATGGCATGGTATGGTTTGGTATGGTTTGGTATGGACCGGTAACTCCTGTGGGAATCGTCGGGGCGACATATTGACATACCACATTTTTTAGGGCATTTTAAAACCTGGTGGAGCCCATCCCCTCTCCTGACCTGGGTATTACACTCATACCATGGAGCATTTTAAAACCTGGTGGAGCCCATCCCTTCTCCTGACCTGGGTATTACACTCATACCATGGAGCATTTTAAAACCTGGTGGAGCCCATCCCCTCTCCTGACCTGGGTATTACACTCATACCATGGAGCATTTTAAAACCTGGTGGAGTCCATCCCCTCTCCTGACCTGGGTATTACACTCATACCATGGAGCATTTTAAAACCTGGTGGAGCCCATCCCTTCTCCTGACCTGGGTATTACACTCATACCATGGAGCATTTTAAAACCTGGTGGAGCCCATCCCTTCTCCTGACCTGGGTATTACACTCATACCATGGAGCATTTTAAAACCTGGTGGAGCCCATCCCTTCTCCTGACCTGGGTATTACACTCATACCATGGAGCATTTTAAAACCTGGTGGAGCCCATCCCTTCTCCTGACCTGGGTATTACACTCATACCATGGAGCATTTTAAAACCTGGTGGAGCCCATCCCTTCTCCTGACCTGGGTATTACACTCATACCATGGAGCATTTTAAAACCTGGTGGAGCCCATCCCTTCTCCTGACCTGGGTACTACACTCATACCATGGAGCATTTTAAAACCTGGTGGAGCCCATCCCCTCTCCTGGCCAGCAGTTTTCTTCCTGGGAAAGAGAAAGAGAGAGAGAGAGTCAGAGAGAAAGAAAGTAAGAAAGAGATATAGAGTAAGAATTTACACTAGTACTAGAGTGGTACTTTATTTATCAACCTTGGAAGAATGACAGGCAAGGTTGACTTGAACGGGATTTAAACTGTGAGAGCAGAGTCGCTGCTATTTTAATAGAAACGTTGGTTAATCAACTAAATGGGTTAATTTAAATCCTGGTCATATTTTAATCACACACACGCACACACACACTCCTATATATATAGATAGTCTCAAAAAAAGACCTCAAGACTAAGTCTTTAGAATATGAATTTAAGGACAAAAGCAGTGGAAAAAACAACGGGAAAACGGACAGTCTCATCTCCTCGGTTAACCTCTGGAAATCACTACAGTTTCGGTCAAAATAAGGTTAATACTATTCATAGCAGTACACATTGGGATACAACAATATGTATGTATGTGTGTATGACTGTTTATGTTTATGTGTGTTTGTGTGAGTGTGTGTATGAGCGTTTATGTTTATGTGTGTGTGTGTGAATGTGTGTATGAACGTTTATGTTTATGTGTGTTCATGTGAATGTATGTGTGTATATGTGTGTGTATGCGTATGTGTGTATGTATATACAAAATGAAGATAACAATTCACAGCGATCATTGACTTGGTCAACAATGTACACCCCACACACTCGTTAAACTGATCAATAATACATTATATCCTTTTGTATCCACTTTCCTTTCTCTTGACAAATATATTCTAATATTATGTATCAATCGTTAAGTTTATATTATACTACGTTATAGATATTATTTAGTAAAGATATTTATATATTAAACATATTAAGTAAATATAGCTCTGATTTAGATCACTCATTAAGTTGATATATGATATTACTGATTTAAATATATTTCTAATTGGCAGAGTCGTTAGAACGTCGGACAGAATAATCTGCGGCATTAATCTCGGAAATCGACACTGGAGAGGGATACAAATATGTGGGTGTTCTGGAGGCAGATGACATCAAGAACAATAAAATAACGGAATTGATAAGATACATAAGGAGAGTAAGGAACATACTAAAATCACATCTAAATAGTAGGAATGTCATAAGTGCAGTAAATTTCCGAGCTGTGTCTATTGACTTTGCCTTTCATCCTTACGGAGTCGATAAAATAAAGTACCAGTAATGCACTGGGTAATTGCTGGCCTTGTGCCTAAAGTAGAAACAATTATTAGGTACAGTGCGGGAATTCTGAAATGGAATGTTACTGAACAAAAAAGAAATGGATAGGAAGACTAGGAAGCTAATGACTACCTACACTATGTTCCACAAAAGGAGTGACGTTGATAGATTCTAGTTAAAGAGATCTGAGGGTGGAAGAAGTCTTATCAGCATAGAGGACTGTGTTCATTTGAACAAACTTTCCAGTTAAATAACATCAATGACTGAGACTCCAAGAATAATGATAATAATAATAATATTTTTCTACGTTAGGCACAAGGCCAGCAATTACCCAGTGCATTACTGGTACTTTATTTTATCGACCCCGTAAGGATGAAAGGCAAAGTCAACCTCGGCGGGATTTGAACTCAGATCGTAAAGGGACGTAACTATGCTGGAAAGTATGGCGTCCGTAATAATTGTTTCTACTTTAGGCACAAGGCCAGCAATTACCCAGTACATTACTGGTACTTTATTTTATCGACCCCGTAAGGATGAACGGCAAAGTTAACCTAGGCGGGATTTGAACTCAGACTGTTCAAATCCCGCCTAGGTTAACGTCCGTAATAATAATAATAGACACAGCTCGGAAATTTACTGCACTTATGACATTCCTACTATTTAGATGTGATTTTAGTATGTTCCTTACTCTCTATTGATCATATAGTTTCAATGTGCAGTCCTATAGCTCCAACCGAATACCTAAACAGGCATGACAGAGCTGCACAATACATACATTGGATAATGTGTAAGCATTTTGACCTGCCCCATCAAAAGAATTGGTGGGAGCATCAACCACCTCCCATACTTGAAAAAGATCACATCTCAATCTTGTGGAACTTTAGCATCCAAACAGACCGAAAAATAGATGCAAATAGACCTGATATAATACTGAAGGACTTTAAAAAGATGGTACGCCTGCTATTTGATATGTCTGTTCCAATAGACTAGAATGTATCTATAAAAACATTTGAAAAATTGAGCAAGTATAAAGACCTGGAGATAGAAATTGGAAAAATGTGGAAGTTGAGAACTAAAACAATACCAGTGGTTGTAGGCGCTCTAGGAATGATACCTAAGGGGTCTAATGATTACTTATCGCAAATCCCAGGAAACCCGCGTATAGGAGAAATACAAAAGATAAGTACTAATGGGAACTGCCCATATAGTAAGGAAGATTCTGTCAATATAAGTACATCACAAGTCTAAACACTAAAGATGCATGTGTGTGTATGTATGTTCTCTCTTGAACATGGCGGACCTTATTATCTCTTGAGGTCACTGGTTGTGACTTGGTGATAACTCGTATGAACATAAAGAAAGATAAATGCATCTGTAATAATAATAATAATAATAATAATAATAATAATAATAATAATAATAATGTTTCTACTTTTGGCACAAGGCCAGCAATTACCCAGAGCATTACTGGTACTTTATTTTATCGACTCCGTAAGGAGGAAAGGCAAAGTTAACCTCGGCAGGATTTGAACTCAGAACGTAAAGGGCCATAACTTCTATGCTGCAAAGCATGTAATAATTGTTTCTACTTTTGGCCCAAGGCCAGCAATTACTCCAGAGCATTACTGGTACTTTATTTTATCGACCCCATAAGGATGAAAGGCAATGTTTACTTCGGCGGGATTTGAATTCAGACCGTAAAGGGTCGTAACTCTATGCTACAAAGTATGGCATCCGACCCTCTATTGATACTGCCAATCCACCGCCCAAGCATGACAACTATAATAACGGCAATAATAAAAAAAAAGGAAAAAGAAACAAAAGTAAAAAAAGAATAGGGAAATAAAGAGAAAAAGAAAGAAGAAAACGAACGGGAAGGGGAAGGGATGGCGAGAGCTCTGGTGTCCCAGAAGAGAGGGGGGAGGTGAAAGGTTGGGTGATTCGGCTTTTGGCCTAGGGCAAGAAGGCAGAAGGGCTGCACCTCGCGGACAAGACCGCAAAAGCATTCCCACGGACGATGGCCAGTGACACCCGCTGCAACACCCTCCGACCCTCGCGGGGCTCCTTCCTCAGACGGGCCGCCAACGTTCCGATTTCTGCGGAGGAGTTCGGCAGTACGGAGTCCGAGTACGTCTGCGGTCTCGACAGTGGTCTACCAGTCATCATAGGTATTTCTTCGCATTACAGACCATATACCTCAAGCTAGGGCGATACAATAACTAAATTATATTATTGGGATAAAAAGAGTTGGGTGGAGAAAGAGAGACAGGTAAACAAACACTAATGGTGATGCAACGTAAAGATAGGAGAAAATGAGAAAATCAAGTCAATGATGGCTAGTAGACCACTGATGATGGATAGTCCTGGCTTCTATATATATATATTTGTGTATATATATATATATATATATATATATATATATATATATATATATATATATATATATATGTGTGTGTGTGTGTGTGTGTGTGTGTGTGTGTGTGTGTGTGTGTATACACATGTGTATATGTATATATATATATATTTGTATGTTATATATATATATATGATATATGTATGTATATATTATATATATGTGTGTGCGTGCGTGCGCGCGCGTGTATATATGATATATACGAGGAACTGCTCCAAAAGTAAGGGTACTGGTGTTTTATTTAAATGTTTATTAGACGTACACGAAGTTATCTCCTTCAAAATATGACCCTTGAAAAATCATACAGTGATTCCAGTAGTATTTCCCATTTATTGTAGCAGTACCGGAAGTCATTTTCTGTGAGTGCCCTTAGTTCATCGGTTACAATCTGTTTGTATGTTGTCCACAGTCCCGAAATAATGACCCTTCAACTTCGATTTCAACTTAGGGACGAGGTAGAAATCACATGGAGTTAGATCTGGGATGTAGAGAGGATGTGGAAAAGTGGGGATATTTTTCTTCAACAGAAATTCTTTAATTGAAGGTGTTGTGTGAGTAGTAGGATGCTTTTAGAAGAATGTTCATACTTTGTATTTTTATTTATATTCTATATCTTCTTCATGTGTATACATGGGCTGATAAGTGTGTATATGCACCTATATATATATATGTATGTGTATGCAATAATTTGCCAGTGTATATGGCCACCTATCTACACAACAAACATGCGGGTGGTTAAAATATATGCGTGCTGGCATCATACATATGCAGATATTATTGATTGCTGCATAATCGCATACACACACGTGTATATATGTGTGTGTGTGTGTGTATGTGTGTGTGTGTGTGTGTGTGTGTGTGTGTGTGTGTGTGTGTGTGTGTGTGTGTGTGTGTGTGTGTGTGTGTGTGAATACGCGAGCGAGTTAGTAACTTCGCCTTTAAATTCCGTATGTAGGTGTGACCAAACCTCTTTCGCTTTCTCTCTGTCTGTCTGTCGATCAGTCTCTCTCTCTCTCCCTCACCTCCCCCCCCCCCTCTCTCTCTCTCTCTCTCTCTCTCTATATATATATATATATATATATATATATATATATGGCCGGTGCCTGTTGAAAATTATAGATGTTGGATTCTTATAGAATTCCAATATATATATATATATATATACACTATATATATACACACACACACACAGATAACGAAGTCAATGTACAGAGTAGTTTTCATAATACAGACAGCCAGACATACTGAGATATATTATAAGGGTGCGACGTTATAGCTATGTATCTATCTAAAAAGACAGACTAAAAAAGAGAGAGGGATGTTGACATTTGAAAATTTTAAAGAAGTGAATATTTAAATATTATCTTTAATCTTTTAACAAAATTTAATAGACAAAAATACCTTCACTTTCTTACTTGGAAAAAGTTACATCTTTGGTGCAAATTTGGTGCCGTTTGGCGAAAGGTTTGTTACATACATACGGCCGTCAGCTTTATTAGTATAGATATATATAACTGCGACTACACAAATGTATATATAAATATACACATATTTCATAAGTAGGCATCTGAACATGCCAGAAAATACAAATGTCCCTGTAAATTGAAAAAGTGACAAAATGATAAATTGATAAAATAGCAATATATATTAATGTGTGTGACACAGAGAGAGTGTGAGTGAGAGGCGGGAAGTGTGTGTGTGTGTGTGTGTGTGTGTGTGTGTGTGTGTGTGTGTGTGTGTGTGTGTGTGTGTGTGTGTGTGTGTGTGTCCGCGTAAATGTGGCAACAAAACCAGGAGAATCAAGTTTCAATACGTGGGTATAGTTATATATAGTTATATATATATATATATATATATATATAATGCGATGAAATACCAATGATGGTTGGCAAATCACTGATGAGGGACTAATTTTATAATATGTAATCCATGTGCAACCATGCAGTATTCGTCTCCCCATGTTTTTCATATATATATATAGGTGTGAAGCTACATTTTTTAATCTAGCTATAACTATTATACACACAGTCACACACATGGCACACACACATACACACACACACTCGCGCGCACACACACACACACACACACATATATATATATATATATATATATATATATATATATATATATAGAGAGAGAGAGAGAGAGAGAGAGAGAGAGAGAGAGAGAGAGAGAGAGAGAGAGTGGGGGGAGAGGGAGCGAGAGAGACTGATCGACAGACAGACAGAGAGAAAGAGAAAGAGGTTTGGTCACACCTACATACGGAATTTAAAGGCGAAGTTACTAACTCGCTCGCGTATTCACACACACACACACACACATATACACGTGTGTGTATGCGATCATGCAGCAATCAATAATATCTGCATATGTATGATGCCAGCACGCATATATTTTAACCACCCGCATGTTTGTTGTGTAGATAGGTGGCCATATACACTGGCAAATTATTGCATACACATACATATATATATATAGGTGCATATACACACTTATCAGCCCATGTATACACATGAAGAAGATATAGAATATAAATAAAAATAAAAAGTATCCTACTATCCTACTATAGATACTTACATAGTATATATATATATATATATATATATATATATATATATATATATATATATATATATATATATATATATATATACTATGTAAGTATCTATAGTAGGATGCTTTTAGAAGAATGTTCATACTTTTTATTTTTATTTATATTCTATATCTTCTTCATGTGAGAGAGAGAGAGAGAGAGAGAGAGGAGGGGGAGGGAGAGAGAGGGAGAGAGAGAGGGAGAGAGAGAAGTGGTTACACAACAGTTAGTTCACTATACCGAGAACGATTGTTTCACCTTAGCGGATCCTCAGCTCGTAATGGATATGGTTATACGGAACAGGAAAGACAACCGTACGAACGCGCATGCGCAGAAACGGTTACTTCACTAAATTGCCTGCGAAAGGTGTAAGGGAGATAACTGCGAAAATCCGAAGGTTTCTAGTTGATAAGAAAATTAGGATGTTGTTGTAATTCAATCCGGAGCTTTGCAGTTATGTAAGAGGTGTTCCAGACGTGTGAACAACCTGTGAAAAATTCATTTCTTGAGTTTAGGCAATCGCTATTGCGTAATCTCTTTAGAATATTTATTCGTTCATCAATACATAGTCCACACGACGGATTGCCCCTTGCGTATGGCTTGGACTTAGTGATGACTTTCCATTGAATGGAGTAGTCTATACTTGAGTCCTTGAGGGACCATACGTGGCTAAGAGCAACACCCCCATCGGGGTGCTCTTGCCGTAAGCCCGAAGCTTGCCCCCTTCAACAGAAATGCAACACACCCGCTGTAGTTTATAAAGCTGTTGTCAATTCCAAACGACCAAATCAAGCACAGGAGGTCAAATCCTATGTGGGTATGGCGGAGAGCCGATTTAAGGAACGCTTCCTGAACCACCAGTCGACCTTTAGGTACCCGGACAGACGTTCATCCACGAAACTCGCGAGCCACGAACTACCTGTTGTGTAACAACTTCTACCTAACTCGTCCCATGGACTGAGTGCTCTACCACTACGGATATTACCTTCCAGTGTTCTACCACTATATATATATATATATATATATACAATGATATTAAATAAATGGAAACTATATTTATAAAGCCATATTTAATAGCATTGAATATTATACTCCAGAAAACTTGTCGAGTGTTTTGAATCAGTTATAAACATTTATATTTGTTGAATTACCAACAAATTGAATATCCCTTTTGCTTATATATATATATATATATATATATATATATATATATATATATATATATATATATATATATATATATATATATATATATATATATATATATATATATATATATATATATTATTTCTGAAGACAGCATATATATGTGAAGGTATGTATATTCCCTCTGATAGTTTGTATAAATATTGTACATAGATCTATAGAATATGCATACCAATTCTAACACATATATATCCTAGAAACGATCGTAAAATAATGAACTTTTTTGTTTAATATAAGGAACTGTTTCTTTGTTTATTCATTATTTTTTTAATAATTTATATATATATATATATATATATATATATATATATATATGAGTTCAAATCCCGCCGAGGTTGACTTAGCCTTTCATCCTTACGGGGTCGATAAAATAAAGTACCAGTAATGCACTGGGTAATTGCTGGCCTTGTGCCTAAAGTAGAAATATATATATATATATATATATATATATATATATATATGCATATATATATACATATATATATATAAATATATATGGTGGTGGTGGTAGTGGTAGCCCTAATAGCGGTGATGGTAGTGATAAGCAGGCTGATGGATTAAGTTTATCATTCAGTTAAGCCAGAACATTATTTGAACTCTGGAAGCAATGAACTGGAACAAACTCCATAAAGTATTTCGTCCGACGCTTTAAACATTCGGCCATTCCATTGACCTGGACTGGTATTTTGTATTATTTGTGAATTGGTGGAAATGCTAGAGCATCAGCCATGATTCCTTGTGGTGTTTGTCTCGACTCATTCCGTTCACAGTTCAAATTTTCTCGAGGTCAATATTACTTTCCCCCCTATCGATATCAATATACTAAAGCACAAGTACGGGGTGGTGGTAAGTATGTTCAATTTACGATCATAACATCGTGGGTTCGATTCCTTGACTAGGTTGTGTATTGTGTTCTTGATTAAAACACTTCATTTCACATTGCTCCCGTATACTCAGCTGAAAATGAGTGCCAGCAATAGCTGAGGATTTAACGTTCAATCCAAAGGATGGGAGTCTTGTAATCTCAGTCACTTAACGCCACGAAAACCATTTGATACTTTTAACGGATTCCTGTCTGTTGCAAGTATTCCAGCCAAGTCTGACAATACACTGGGAAAGGTCTTCGGTACAGCCTGTCTGGCTAAATAAAACAAAAATGGAGTCTAATGTAAAGAGCGATGTACTCATGCGCGCTCATTCTATACAATAGATTATAAAATAGGGTGGAGCTCGTAGAGGCCGATGTCAACTTCTTTTTTTCCGTCTCTAAGAGTCTTTGCACTATCTTATAAGTTATTCTATAGCATCTCCGCGCATGAGCACACCATCCTTTATATTAACTTTATCCCCTCAGCGCTTCATAAAAGTCCGAGAGTTCGTAAACACGATATCTGTTTACATATAAAAGCTTTTATTCGGCTACCTAATTTAAGACTGTAAGATCTCTCACAGTCCCTTGGCTTAATAGTTCAAAGTATCTAGCTGATATCTGGGAAGTACTGGGTTTGATTTCTCATAGCGGCAACTTCTTTTCCCGTCTCAAAGGGTTATCCTAATTTATAAGCTATTTTATAGCATCTCCGCTCACGAGCACACTACTCTTTATATTGAGTTTATCCCCTCAACGATTCGTAAACGTCCCAGAAATCAGCTACGTAGATACGACGGTGTCCAGTGTTTTCTTCACTTCAATCTATCAATGGCGAAACTTGTAATCATGATGGTGGCCCTTTGACTGGTCAATTGATCTTCTAGAAATAGCAAACAAATTTCTCCCAACTCAGGCCTTCAACACGAATGGTACATTGGATAATCGATGTATCCTAGATACCCTAAGCCTGATATAAACACCAGGTGGCCATTACTGGAGAGCTTTTTGTAATAAGACTGTTGAATCATTGTTGTACTCCATCTTGTTTCAGACTATTAATGGAGCTAATATTTATTTATTTTAACATCTTGTAAAGTTTACAGAAGTAATAAAACTAATTTCGATTCTTTCTGTTTTGAATATTTAGATATAATGAAATGTTTACTATGAAATTAAATGTGTTTATTTGTTTTTTGTTCTTTTTTTAATTATATTTTGCAAAAGTTGCAGATGGTTTTCTGTCATTTTACCAAATAAAACCTGACTTTGAAACCTTGGCGGCATTCTATGAGAGGGTTGACTTGTTCAGCTCTGATTTAGTTTTAGTCCTAGGGTTTCCTGCGCCATAAGACCCACAATGGAGCAAGCTTCCGCCAGTACAGTTGATCTGCTGACGTTCTCCCTGTATCTGTTCAACTATTTTTTGTGTCTCTAATGTACTCCTGGAATGTTTGAAACCAGGTTTTCTTGGGCCAAGGTGGTGTTTGGCAGAGTCGTTAGAACGTTGGATAGTGTTTGCGGTATTCGTTCCGGCTCTCTGCTCTTTCAATTCAAATCCCGTCGAGATCTAACCATTCGAGGTCAATAAAAAAGGATCAGTCTAGTACTGGGGTCGATTCTTCCCTTATGTCTCTTTCTCACTTTCTTTCTCTCACTCTCTATCCTTCTCTAGAAGAAATCTGCTGAAAGGAGATGGGCTCCTCCATCTATATATAAATTTGAGCAACCTCCATCCGTCTGTCCGTCCGTCCTTCCGTCACACACTAGAGATGACAAAGGAAGGAAGGGGTGATGACGCCACGCACTAGAAATGACTGAGGAAGGAAGGGGTGATGACGCCACACACTAGAGATGATTGAGGAAGGAAGGGGTGACGATGTCACACACTAGAGATGATTGAGGAAGGAAGGCGTAATGACGCCACACACTAGAGATGACTGAGGAAGGAAGGGGTGATGACGTCACATACTAGAGGTAACTGAGGAAGGAAGGGGTGATGACAAACTACAGAAAACAGCATCTAAATTCACTACAGTTGTGTGTACAGTCTATATATAAATTTGAGGGACTTATTTTTGTGTGTCTGTGTTTGAACATTTATAATAATTGTTTCTATTTTTGGCACAAGGCCAACAATTATCCCAATGCATTACTGCTACTTTATTTTATCAACCCCGTAAGGATGAAAGACAAAGTTAACCTCGGTAGGATTTGAGCTCAGACATTAAAGGGGCGTAACTCTACCTGCAAAACCTGGCGTCCGACCCTCTACCAATACTGCCAATCCACCGCGTGTATACAAAAATATGCTCATACACAAAAATTCTAGTGTTTAGAAAATGCCCTAAGAAACGAACGTATGTCATTATGGCGTCCCTACGACACCCTCGGGAGTTATGGTTCCTTACTACTATTTTTGGACCGGCCCTTCTACCACTTTCCCTTCTTCAGTGTTAATGGCATTACAGTCCTTGCACGTCAACTGGCTGGCAAATGTGATGCACCAAACGAAACCAATGCAGCTCTACCGTATTTTGCAGTGTCTGGGACTTCACAAATGAATTTCTTCATTTGTGACTTTGTCTTTCCAAGAACCTTGAGAAACTTTCGTAAGCAACGTTGTGTAAAGGGTTCAGCTTCTTGGCCGTATTGGTTATTATGTTTCGTATTTCACTGCCATACAGAACGATTGCTACAACTATTGCACTATGGAGTTTGATTTTTCCTTTTAGTGATAATGCTTGCTGTTGTGCAGATTTAGCGCTCGCGCTGAAATATGGCCCCTGTCTTGCTATTTCTACTGTTTACATCACTAGTGATCACACTACCTAAATAGCTGTGACTAATTAACCCAAATTATCCAAAACACTCGTGCTTTTGGTCCCTTCTTAAACATGAGGCTTCGGATTAGATACCACTTCGTGGCAACCTGGGCAAGTACCTTTACCCTAACCTCGGGTTGACCTAACCCTTGAGAGTGAAATTGGGTTGACAGAAACTATGTAGAGGCCCGTCATATAAACTGCAACGGTAATTCAAGGGCCAATCTTGTCATATATTGTGTCACACTGAATCACACACTGGCCAGCGACACCAGAATTTGTCCCTTTATAGGCAGAACAAGACTTTAGCCATCATAGTGATGTGTAATTGAAAACACTTGGACAAATCTATTATAGTTCTAATTCAGTTCGACACAATGTAGACATCCAGTAATAATACGATTGAAGACAACTTGAGATCAAACTGGTTGATACATGATATGTAGATATAAGCATTAAAACATGTTTTCATTCTTAAATAAAAGGTTTAGTCCAGTGGATTGACAGAGTTATTAGAATGTCAGATAAATGCTTGCCATTATTTGTTTCAGGGACGTAACTATGCTAGAAAGTAGGGTTGGACGCCATGCTTTCTAACATAATTACGTCCCTTTACGGTCTGAGTTCAAATCCCGTCGAGGTTAACTTTGCCTTTCATCCATAAAGGGTCGATAAAATAAAGTACCAGTAATGTACTGAGTAATTGCTGGTCTTGTGCCAAAAGTAGAAACAATTATTTGTTTCAGCTCTTTACATTCTGAGTTCAAATCCCACCGAGGTCAACTTTGGCTTTTATCCTTCTGAGGTCGGTAAAATGAAGTTCCAGTCACTTACTGGAGATCGATATAATCGACTCTTCCTTTCCTAAACATTGCTGGCCTTGTACGAAATGAGAAGAGGTTAATAGTCTGAAACATTTTTATCAAGAAGTCATTTCAGATATTTTTTATATTTCAATGTCTAATGTGGTACCAGATATGGCCACCTCTAAAGAGGATGTGATAACGTATTAGATTAGTTTGTTGAATAGACATTGTGTAAAAAGCAAATGAAATCACGTTGTATCATGCAAAATGTTTCCTGGTCCCGGACGATAAATTGGCGAATGTGTTGTTGTTACTCTGGAAGAGAGTAAGGGTGGTGCGCTGAAAGAACCAATCGACCTCATGGAGCTCATTCTTGAGGATGGTTATCTCCATTCTTATCGATTTAAGGAGGTATTTGTGGAGTCCAGGACGCTAAATCTTTGCACCGCTATAGGTTAGACGAGAAATCTATAGGAGAATGGCCTGTACTATATACCATCTTCCGATCTTCAGCTTGTCGAGCGATGAAACATGAGCTTGACACCGATTTCATCAAGTTTCCGCTAGAAAAGATATCGTTACAGGACTGATCATAGATTAAGGTCTTATCACCTATGAACGAGAAGAGTTTGATGTCGTCCAACCAAACGTTAACATTTAAAAAATGAATATTTTTTATTAGATTCATTATCGAACCCCATCATACGACAAGATCACTATGTTGCAACTAAGTGTAAGATTAACACGACGTCTCAATATGAAATGTAATTTATTTTTCTTTCTTCTTCTTAGCATATGTAGTTTTCTTTCGACTAGACATGCGAGCATTTTGCTTGGAATAGTAATACATTTGATGAAATCGATCGCAATGTATGTTATTGTTGTTGTCGTCGTCGTTGTTTAGCCACAAGTCAGTTTTGTCTATTAAATTGTACGCAATAATTTGTTGCTTTGTGTCCATTGATAATATTAAGCATGTTCTGCTTGCAGCTGAAGGGTTCTTTACGTTGGGTTTGTAGAACAGCTACAAGAATCTGAGGTTTTAACACCATTGTATTATAGTGGGTTGTACCATGTTACATTCTTCTAACTAATATTTCTGGGCTGGTTGTTGCTGCTAAGTAATTGATTTTACCATTGCAGATGGCACCGCGCAAATGGCCGAATGGTTAAAACGTTTGTTTCAATATATGTTGAACATATGTTGAAGAACCGGTTTGTTACACGTTACTCATACTATACGAAAGAATTATCCTGTAAACTTTTAACAGGCTTAGTCTAATATTATATAATGAGCTTTCTAGTGGGAACATACCTCCTTACTCATTCATGCAGCCCATATAGGTACTTAAACTGGGTGATGCAGCTATCGTATATCTATACATGTATGTATATGCTATCCGAACAAATATACAAACATACACATACAGATAAGCGCACACACACACACACACACACACATATATATATATATATATATATATATATATATATATATATATATACACACATATATACACATATATATATATATATATATATATATATATATATATATATATATATATAATCAAGGTTTAGCAAATAAGAAAAAGTTTCAAAATAAATTTCAAAAAAATTCACTGTACTCACTATGGTTACCTTTACCTCCTAAACCTTGATTATATATGTTCTGGCTCGTTAATTTATTAACTAGCCATTGAACCACATTGGCATATGGTTGGACAATACATGTGTCCCTGGACGCTTTTTGCGTGTAGGGATATATACTTTATTATTATTATTATATAGCTAACAAGCTTGAAACTAGTACAGCGTTCCTTTGTCAGTGTTGAACAAACGAGCAACGGTGGTTGCTAGACACTACGGCTTAATACGGGATGTTTGTTTACAAGCACACCGAGCATTATAATAAATGTTCCATACGTGCATATATATATGTGTGCATGTATGTATATATATATATACATACTACTGTACGTCTGTATACATATATGTATGTACGTGTACATACTTATATTTAAGTAACAGCCGTACTAAGAGTGGGAAATGAAATATCGTTTCAATTTTTTCCGTATATATATATATATATATATATATATATATATATATATATATATATATATATATGTGTGTGTGTGTGTGTGTGTGTGTGTGTGTGTGTGTGTATAAAACGTAAACAGAAATAACAACACAATCGGTACAGTATATGGAAGGAATACATTAAGTTTAATAAATATATATATATATATAGAGTGAGAGAGAGAGAGAAATTCAAAATCTGTTGATCGGGAAGTCAGTAGAAGTGTAAAATCACCGATAATAGAATTTGTTTTGTGAATGGCATTAACAGGAAACTTCAGTATTTTAAGGTGTAACCCTAACTACCATACAAATGTGTGTGTGTGTGTGTGTGTGTGTTCGCGCCCTCGTGTATATATATGTATATATATATATATTTTTTTTTCCCTTTCGATCGACTTTCGTCAAATAGGACCGAGGAAACAATGTTTCTATTGGTCTTTCCAATTGCTAACACTATCTATCGGTCGCAACTCCCAGTAGAAGGAGCAACGTGAAATAAAGTGTCTTGCTCAAGGACATAACGCATCGCCCGGTCCAGGAATCGAACCGACAACCTCACGATTTCAAATCCAGTTCTCTAACCAATCAGCCACGCGCCTATATATGTGTATATACATATACAAACACACATGCGTATAAATATACATATACATATACGTATATAAATATATTCCACATAAAGCTAGTTTATCGTCTGACCATACAAAAAAAAATTAATCTCTATCTTCCTCTCTCTCTCTCTCTCTCTCTCTCTCTCTCTCTCTCTCTCTCCATGTCACTATTGTATCTTACTTCTTGTTGAGATTTGTTATATTCAAGACATATAAACGGATATAAGAGATTTGAGAGAGAGTGATTTATGTGCAAATATGTCGGATGTAGTTTACAAAACTTTTGATTTATTATCTCTGCGATATATTTAGGGATCATACATAATAGCTTGAGTTCAATGAATTTAAAATAATTGCTACACACAGGGTTACAATTAATATTGCACAGGGTTTCCCTTCTTTTAGGTTTTTCTAGATTTTTTTTTTATTAATTTATTTCTATATTTCTCTTCAGTGTATATCTGAAGTTGATGCTAACATCATTTGGATATAAAATTTATGGCAGAGTTTCCATATCGCCAAAATGTATCATTGATTCTGTTTTGGATAGAATCCAGGCTGAATGTCTTCAGGCAATTCCAGTTGCTAAAACAAATCGTTCATTTTATTGATTTCAGAAAGAATCAATCTATCGCAGAACTTCATATTTTTCTCATGTCTTATTTTCTTTCCTTTGCTATAGTTTCACAAGAGAGAATGTTGCAAATATACGTCCTTTATAATGGAATAATATATTCACTGCTTCTGAGATTTTCTTCCACTTACATATATTTCTTTATATGTTCAGCGTCAATCTTTGTCTACGCGTTGGGTCCCTAGTCGTACATTTCAGGTGTTTGTTAGGTTTTTGTTTTTGGTAGGGTGGGGGCTGAAGAATTGATATGAAGGAGTTGTCCTTACATACATCACAAAAACATACACACACACACAAAACACACACACACAGCATGATATGTAAGGAACGATATAGAATCACTTTAAGAAGAAATTACAAAAATTGAAGAATTCAAGAGAAGATATATTTAAAATAGACTAAGTTTAGTAAAAAAGGAATATATATATATAAGCAAAAGGGATATTTAATTTGTTGGTAATTCAACAAATATATATATTTATAACTGATTCGAAGCACTTGACATGTTTTCTGGAGTATAATACCAATGATATTAATAATTGGAAACTATATTTATAAAACCATATTTATTCTATTATATATATTTCAAGGGTACCAAAACATTGGTACGACTCATCAGATAAAATACAAAGTTTGTTTTATAAATATTGACATATCCAGGAAGGAGATCTTAGATCTTAACGGTGCAAGTTTTTCCTGGTTATGTCAATATTTATAAAACAAACTTTGTATTTTATCTGATGAGTCGTACCAATGTTTTGGTACCCTTGAAATATATATAATAGAATAAATATGGTTTTATAAATATAGTTTCCAATTATTAATATCATTGATATTATACTCCAGAAAACATGTCAAGTGCTTCGAATCAGTTATAAATATATATATTTGTTGAATTACCAACAAATTAAATATCCCTTTTGCTTATATATATATATTCCTTTTTTACTAAACTTATAAATCCAGGAGGATTTATAAGGACATCTTTCCGGAGGAGGCCACAAGCAGTGAAAAGGATGGAGAACCCATGCTTCCTCTACGAGAAGTAAGGTAAGTGGTCTTTCCAATCTTTTCCACTCCATTTCAACATGACCTCACTCAGAATAGGCAGCATAAATGCACGTGGCTTGAGGTCGTCATGGAAGCAGTGCCACCTGCTCAACGACCTCAGGTCACTAAACATAGATGTGGTGGCCATCAGCGAGACCAGAATCTCCGAAGCACGGGCCTTCGCATCGATCTTCGGCGGTTACGATGTGTACGCATCTCCCAGCCGTCCTGGATCGGGGGGCGGAGTGGCTATGCTTTTTCGGAGAGGTTTGGATCTCGCCATACGAGCCAACTTCCTGGACCCAGAAGGTAAGTTGGTGGTGCTGGACGTGACCAGCGGAGACGGGCAAGCTTTCAGGCTAGTGGTCGTCTATGCCCCGACAGGAGCAGGGCGGCCTGATATCTTCCAGCGTCTGGAGACCTTTCTTGGAACGTCCCGCTCTTTAGTGTTAGTGGGCGACTGGAACGGGATCTTGCACGCTGGGACTGTGTGGGATTAGCATATAGGGGAGGAGGGTGCAAGAGCCTCACCAACCTGCTCAGGCGTTTTGAACTATCTGACAGGTACCGATTGGATTTCCCGAATGTGCCAATGTGGACTTGGACAAACCGTATCGGGTCATCCAGATCATATCTAGATAGAGTATTTTGTAGGGAAATAGATAGGTCTAGCATAGGCTGTCCACAATTCAAGATAGTCAGCTACATGGACCACAAATTCCTGATCTGTGTGGTTGACTTAGATAGGCTTCATAGACAAGGAACCGGCTACTGGAAGCTAAACGCGTCCTTACCAGCGCGCAAGGCTTACAGAGACCGGATTAGCGAACTAGTTAAGCGGGCGTTGGCGGGGGGGGGGGCATCGTCAACAACAAGTGGTGGTTTGTTCTGAAAAGAGCGATTAGAATATAGTCCATTAGGTTTAGTAAGGCTTTAGCAATAGAGAAAAATAGAGCAGAGGGGGAACTAGTTAGAAAATTAGACGAGGTGCTTAGCAAAGGCATCGCGACCGACGTACTTGCGGCGAAATTGGCCCTTGACCAATTCTTCAATGCAAAGCACGAAGGCTGCGTTGTCAGAGCTAGGGTGCGTACTCTCAGACAGGAGAGGACGAAAGCCGTTCAATGGGCCCGAGTGGCGGAGGCGCGTCGTGGCAACAAAGCCACGATCCGGTCTTTGGTGGACCACGACGGGCGCATGCTACTCGATCCCGGGCAAATGAGTGACGCTCTTCAGCGACACTTCGCTCAACTGTTCGGGGGCAGCGGTGGGCCGGATCGAGGGATGGACTTTAGTGTCTACCTCGTCGGACTGCCACAGCTCTCGGCCACTGAGGCGGAGTGTTGCGAAAAGCTGATATCAGCAGCGGAAGTACGGGAGGCAATGACTGGCTGCACAAGGGGTAAATCGCCTAGTTTGGATGGTCTGCCCTATGAACTTTACGTACAGATGCCAGACTTGTTCGGAGGCCTCTTGGCGGACGTCTACTGCAACTGGTAACAGAACGGGAGAATTCCCAGCTCTGTGAGCCGAGGAGCGGTGGCGCTGCTGAGAAAATATCCGAACAAGGGGGATAACATAGATAATTTCAGGGCCATAACTCTGCTAAACACAGAGTTCAAGATTTTGGCCAAGGTGCTAGCAAAGAGGTTGGCGCTTGTCGTTGGTAGTCTGGTGGGAGAGGCAAAGACATGCGCCATTCCTGACAGATCCATCCACGACAACCTCCACCTCATGCGATACATCGTAGAGAGGGTAGCTAGGGAACCTGGCACGGGTGGGTCCTTGATCAATTTAGATCAGTCGAAAGCTGTCGATAGGGTCGACCATCGTTATCTGGCGGCAGTCCTGAGGGCGGTTGGCTTTGGGCCCGTCTTCAGGGGCTGGATCGCTGCCATGAACAGCGACATCTGCTCTGTGGGGAGAGTGAAGGGTCACCTTTCGGAACCGTTCAACATCATGCGCTCGGTCCGTCAAGGTTGTCTCCTCTCTTCCCTCTCGAGCCATTACTGCACAAATTGGAGACGTTGAGAGGGGTCCCGCGCGAACTAGGATGCGGAAGATCCGTGTCAGTATATGCGGACGATGTCACCGTACTGGTGTCGAACGCCAAACATATCGAGGCGATCGGCTGTACACTAAGAGAATACGAAGCGGTGACAGGAGCAATGATCAACCAGGAAAAGTCGGTAGGCCTGCAGCTCGGTACCTGGAGAGGCAGGTCCATGACATCCAACAGCGTCGTCAGGCGCTGGACGGACGGACCGGTTAAATTGCTAGCGGTTTGGTTCGGTCCGGACCTCCAGACGGACAAAAACTGGGACGAGGTGACGAGCAGGGTGGCTTCTCTCTCCCAGAAATGGGCGGAGAGGAAGCTATCCCTGAAAGGTCGAGCGAAGGTGGCTAACGTGTACATCGCGTCCGTCATCTACTACCGCCTGACCGTCGTACATTGTCCTAAGCCTCGCCTGACTGCGCTGGAGCGTTTTCTCTTTCGCTTTTTGTGGAAGGGACGCGCTCCGATGGTCAGGCGGTCCATCTGCTGTCAACACCCGCTACCTGGAGGGCTGGGCATGCCGTGGCTGATGATGCGCAGACACGCGCTCAGGCTAAGACATCTCCACCTCTTCCTCGACGGTGATCAGGTGTGGTCGCCGTTTGCTAGACGCGTGTTTCCCCAGCTAGTCTCCTTGACGAAGCTGCAGTCCTGGGTCAAGCGAAGACCGAGCGGGAGCGCTTGGAGACTGGAATGTTTTCAGGCGCTCACAGCCCTCGACCAATCGGACAATGTGATCGGTGGAAACTCCACCTTGGCGTTCTATAGAGGATTAGTGGAGGGGAAGAGCAACGACGTACTTGGGAAAACTCTAGGCGTCGGCGAAAGTCAACTAGCCAATGTCTTCGGAAGAACTTTCGGGCCGGGGCCTATGGACAACTTCCAGAAATCTCTGGCCTGGCAGTGCTACCGAGGAGCTTTGCCAGTTCGGGATAAACTCTACAGGCATGGAGGTGCCGTCAGCCGGGCATGTCCGAGATGCGCGCAGGGCGACGAAACCGTCCTGCACGCACTCGTCCAGTGTCCGACCATTGCTGACTTGTGGGTTTATGTCGAACACCTGCTGTCACGTGTAGGACGGATCCGGCTATCAGCTGAGTCCATCGTGAGGATTGCCCCGCCCTCTTCTTTTAGTCGGGAAGGGCAGGCAATTTTTATCTGTCTGGTGGCCATGGCGAAAGAGATAGTATGGTGGACACGTTTAAAAGGGCTGAAGACGAGCACTTACCTTTTCGGTGATGCCCTGATTAACTTTTTCAAATTTCATTTAAAAAGGAAAATCAGGGTAGGGAGGGAAGTGCTCTCTTCCCAGCATTTTGTTGAAAGATGGGTGAGAGATGCAAGAATGGCCTGTGTGAATGGGTATGTGCCTGTAAATTGAAGGGGGAAAACTGGGAAAGGGCACTTACCCTGGTGGTCAGGGTCACCGTGGCTTTGGGGAATTTTTGTTTTATTGTCGTGTACGTTTTCTGTGTGATGCGAGTGATTTGTATGTGTGGAGATGGTGTGAACTTTTGGGGTGTTGTGTAGTCTTTTTCTGTGATGCTGGTGTTGTGTTGGATGTAGTGTAATAATTGGGTGTTGTTCAAATTCAATGCTGTGTAGTGTGTATCGTTTTGGTTGTTTTGTTTTGTTTGCGTTTGTTGTGGGTTTGTTTCTGTTGCGCTTTTTGGTGACTTTTGTGGTGTTGGTGATGGTGGTGTTGGGGTTAATGATGGTGATGGTGTTGGTGTTTGTGGTGATGGGGTTGGTGATGCTGGTGTGGATGGTGGCATATCTGTCCTAACTTTTTTGTTTGATAGTTTATTTGTTTCCCTCTGTATTTTGTTTTTGGAGGGGGAAGGAAGAGGATTTTTTTCTTTTTTGGCTTCTTTTTCTTTTTTCCTTTTTTCCTGATACAGTTTCCCACTCCTCTTCGTCACAATCTGTCTCCAGTTGCGATAAGTCGGGGAGTGGAAAATCCTCCACAGGCGTTGGTCTTGGTTGTGGCGTGGTGGATGGTGTAGGCGCTGGTGCTAGTTCTGGCGCGTTAGGCGGTGGTGGTGTTGGTTTTGCTACTGTTGCTGGGGTTGTTGCTGCTACAGTTGCTTCTATTGTTGCTGCTACAGTTTTTGCTGCCATTTCTGCTGCTGGTGGTGTTGATGGTTGAGTCACTGGGGTGGGTAAGTGAGGTGGCCTCAACTTTTTAGCCTGAGGGCAGAAAGCCCTTAGGTGGGTTCCTTCACCACAAACGACACACCTAGGCCTTCTACCCTCGACGATTACGGTGAGGTGGCTGCCGTCAGTGAGGTCTATTACCTCTAGGATTTCCTCAATGCTTTTATGGTCCGCTTGGATCAGGATCTCCATCCCACATCCGGACCAGTTCTCCTGCTTTTCTTTTGATATTTCAATTATTTTAGTGTTGGCTTCGATGCCGGCTAGGACGGCAGCCATTAGCCAGGGAATTTAGATGGCCGGTGGAACGTGGGTCACCCTGATATTCACGAGTCTCTGGCCACAATAGCTTGGGACGAGTGTGAAGTCGTCGCTTCTTAATGGGGCCATGGAGTGCTCTCTGGCTTCCTGTGGTGTTCCAAAGAACACGTCCACGGTTCCATATTTCTGTCCACGTCTGATGTGGGGTTTTTTTTCGCCCACACATGTCCCAAAGCTTTTTGTATTTGGGATTCGGATGCCCGTTCCACTCGGCGCGATTTTGTATTAATCGTCCGATAAGACACGGTGCATAGGCGCCGATGCTCGATTTTATTAGGTGTGTGTGGGGGGGAGGGGTGATGCTGCCCCTGTACCCATCTTTCTTTATCATTCTCTTGGCTTCATTTAATTCCTCCTGAGTTACCTCGATTGTTTCGCATTTCTTGGCTGCTTTGGCAAACGACACATTTGCGGTGGTGTTGATGTTTTTGTTGTTATTCTCATTGTTGTTGTTGCTGTTCTTGTTATTGTTATTTTTGTTATTGTATTTTTAGTTTCAGTTCTGGTGGCGTCAGTGGTGTTCGGTGTGGAAGAATCGATTCTGGGTGAATCCATTTCGATATCACGAGATAATAATTTATTTTTTCTTTTGTTTCTGTTGTCGCTGTGATGGTGGTGGGGGTGGCGGCTTTAACACCTGCAGTTTTTGGTAATGGCGGGAAATGAATGTCTACATGAGACAAATTTTAATTATTGTTACTGCTTATATTTTTAGTATTGGCAAACGTAGTATTATTTACAATGGTGGTGTTGGTGTGAGGAAGGCCGTCAGCTTGGTGTAGCTGTGAGTCGTCCATGATTTTTTCAGAGAAATTTTTGTTTGATAATTATAAAAGTTTAAATTTTGGGCTCAAGGCCCCAATCTTTTTGAGTGTCCTTTTCCGAAAGCAATATATGTGACCTTGTAAACACTTAACAATAAAAAATTTCCATAAATGGCAATTTGAAACAACTGAAAACAACAAACCTTTGCAGAGCGAACGATGATACGATTTCCTACGTAGGTCGCCAATAATAATAATAATAATAATAATAATAATAATAATAATAATAATAATAATAATAATAATCTTTTCTTTATTGGCCACAAGGGCTGACATCAAGAAAAATATTACAGACGGCACAGGACGGTACAGGATGGTACGGTGTGGGTTTTGTGCGTGTAAAGATTTTTTATTATTTTTATAAGAAAAGAAAAAAAAAGACATAGAAACATATATATATATAAACAATAAAAATGAAAAATTCCCCAATAAGGGGGAAACTTCCGAGGGTTACTCGTGCCTAAAACCGCACAAAAGACCACGGCCACCCTGACCACCAGGGCAAGCGCCCTCTCTCAATTTTTTCACTTCTCAAACTACAGGCGTATATTCAGTTCACTCGGACCATTCTCGGTACATTCACCCACCTTTCAACAAACTTGCTATGAGGCAGCACATGCCTCTCCACCCTGATTTTCCTCTTCAAGTGAAACTTGAAAAGGTTAATTAGGGATTCGCCGAAGAGGAAAGTGTCTGTCTTTAAACCTTTCAACCTGTGTCCACCACACAATCTCTTTCGCCATGGCCACCAGGCAGATGAAAACCGCCTGCCCTTCCTCCTCGAAGGAAGACGGCGAGACCATCTGCACAATGGACTCAGTCGATAACCGGATAGGTCCTACACGTGACAGCAACTGTTCGACATAGCTCCACAAGTCAGCAATGCTCGGGCACTGAACGAGTGCGTGCACGACGATTTCGTCGCTATGCGCGCATCTCGGACAATAGAGCTTATCTAGAACCGACAACGCTCCCCGGTAGCACTGCCAGGCCAGGGACTTTGGGAAGCTATCCATAGGTCCTGGACTGAAAGTTCTCCGGAAAAGAGCAAACAGCTGATCTTCTTCGACGTCCAGAATCTCTCCGAGAACGTCGTCACTCTTCCCCTCCACTAGTCCTCTATAGAACGCTGAGGTGAATGTTCCACCGATACTGGTGCCCAGCTGGCAGAGGGCAGTGAGCGCCTGGAGACATTCCAGTTTCCAAGCGCTATCCCCCGGTCTTTTCCTGACCCAGGACTGCAGCTGCGTCAAGGAGACGAGCTGTAGGAAAAGTGCTTGGCGATCGGCGACCACACCTGTTCACCGTCAAGGAAGCACCAGAGATGTCGCAGCCTCAGTGCATGTTTGCACATCATCAGCCATGGCATGCCCAGTCGTCCACGCAACGGGTGTTGACAGCAGATGGATCATCTGACCATGGGAGCGCGTCCCTTCCACAAAAAGCGGAAGAGGGGGCACTCCATTTTGGTGAGAGTTGTGCCGGGGCAAGGGGCGACGGTGAGGCTGTAGCAGATGACGGATGCGATGTACGCATTCGCCACCTCCGCCCCGCCTTTCAGGGACAGCTTCCTCCCGGCCCATTTCTGGGTGAGGGAGACCACCTTGCTGGTCACCTCACTCCAGTTTTTCTCCATCTGGAGGTCCGGTCCGAACCAGACCCTGAGAAATTTAACCGGTCCGTCCGTCCAATGCCCCACGACGCTGTCAGACGACATGGACTTGCCTCTCCAGGTGCCGAGCTGCAAGCCTACCGACTTTTCCTGGTTTATCTTTGCTCCTGTCACCGCATCGTATTCCTTGAGAGTGGTGCCGAGCATCTGGACGTGCCTGGTGGTCGACACCACCACGTAAGCCGACACGGATTTCCCGCATCCTAGTTCGTGTGGGACGCCCCTCATCGCCCCCAGTTTGTGTAGTAACTGCTCGGGAGCCAATACGTACAAGAGGGACGAGAGGGACAATCCTGGCGGACCGAGCGCATGATGCTGAACGGCTGCGACAGGTGACCATTCACCCTCACAACTGAGCAGATGTCGCTGTACATCTCAGCGACCCAACCCTTGAAAACGGGCCCGAAACTGGCTGCCTCGAGGACCGCCGCCAGGTACCGATGGTCGACCCTATCGAATGCTTTGGATTGATCCAAGTTGATCAGGGCTCCATCCGTGACAGGTTCCTTAACCACCCTCTCTACGATGTATCTGTCCGGAATGGCGCATGTATGCGCCTCTCCCACCAGACTACCAACGACAAGCGCCAACCTCGTTGCTAACACCTTGGCCAAAATCTTGAACTCTGCGTTTAGCAGAGTTATGGGCCTGAAGTTATCGATAAGATCCCCCTTGTTTGGGCCTTTTCTCAGCAGCGCCACCGCTCCCCGGCTCACAAAACTGGGAATGCTCCCGTTATGCAGCCAGTTGCAGTAGAGGTCTGCCAAGAGGTCACCGAACAAGTCTGGCATAAATGCATAAAGCTCGTAGGGAAGACCATCCAAACCTGGCGATTTACCCCTCGTGCAGTTAGCCATCGCTTTCCGTATTTCACCGGCTGTTATTGGCTTTTCACAACACTGTGCTGCGGTCGTCGAGAGCCGAGGCAGTCCGTCGAGGTATGCACTGAAGTCCATACTCCGATCCGGCCCGTCTCCGCTTCCGAACAGTTCAGCAAAGTGCTGTTGAAAAGCCTCACACATCTCCTCGGGTCAGACAAAGACCGAATTGTGGCTTTGTTGCCACGTCGCGCCTCTGCCACCCGGGCCCATTGGACGGCTTTTGTCCCTTCGTGTTTCAAAGCACGCGCTCTAGCTCTGACAACGCAGCCTTCGTGTTTTGCGTTGAAGAATTGGTCGAGTGCCAATCTCGCCGCAAGCACGTCGGTTGCGATGCCTGTCCTAAACGCCTCTTCTAGATTTCTGACTAGCTCTCCCTCTACTCTATTTTCCTCTATCACTACTCCTTTGCTAAACCTAATCGACTCTACATTAATTGCTCTTTTCAGGGCAAACCCCCACCTGTTGTTCACGACCGCCCCCGTCAACGCCCGCTTAACTAATACGCTAATCCGGTCTCTGTAGGCTTTGCGCGCCGGGAAAGACGCGTTCAGCTTCCAGTAACCAGATCCTTGTCTATGAAGTCTCTCTATGTCGATCTCACAGATCACAAATTTGTTGTCTGTGTAGTCGACTATTTTAAATTGCGGACAACTTATACTAGCCTTATCTAGTTCCCTGCAGAATACCTTATCTAGATACGATCTGGATGACCCGATGCGGTTTGTCCATGTCCACATTGGCACATTCGGGTGATCCAGTCGATACCTGTCAGACAGTTCAAAATGTCTGAGCAGGTTGGTGAGGCTCTTGCACCTACTCACCTATCCACTATCCCCACACAATCCGAGCGTGCATCCATGATACCGTTCCAGTCGCCCACTAAAACTAAAAAGCGGGACATTCCAAGAAAGGTCTCTAGACGTCTGGAGAAATCTGGCCGTCCTGTCCCTGTACGAGCATAGACGGCTACTAGCCTGAAAGCATTGCCTTCGGTGCCGTTCACGTCCAGCACCACCGACTTACCTTCTGGGTCCAGAAAGATGGTCCTTATGGCAAGACCCAAGCCAAGTGACTGCTTCCAAACCGAGCTCAAGCCACGCACGTTTACACTTCCGATCCTGAATACGGCCATGTTGGGTGAGGAACGAGGTTAGTGAGAAAAGATCACTTACCTTGATCGTCTGGTGAAGGGACTGTTGAACCGGCTGGTCGTCGGCTTTTCTGTGAGTATATCCGAGTATACTCTCCGGTTAAGTGTCCCTCCTAGGTCTCTGAAATCACCAACTGCGTTGGGGAATTTCATTTTAATGTTAGTGTATTGTTTCTGTGATATTCTTACCAATCTTATGTTCGTTGGTGTTTTGATTGGTGCTGGTATTATGTAGTCGTGCTGTGAAATGTCTGTGTGTTCAATTATGTAAATCATTAGTTTCTTGTTGTGTATTTATTGCTGTGCATTTATTTTTTTTGGCGGGGGGTGCTATTTTCTTGTCGTTGTTGCTGGGTGTGTGTGTTTTGTTGTTGTGTTTGCAATGTTGGTGCTTGTGGTGGTGGTGTTGAAGGTGTTGTTGTTGTTTGCGGTGGGGTTGCCGCAGGTGGTGATGGTAGCGCTAGTCTGGGTGGTGATGGTGTTGGTGGTGTTGCTGATGTAAGTCTCTTTGCAGTAGCCTTCACCCTTTTTTCACCCACCCACCCATTTTTTTCGAAGGCGACGATGCACTGCGTCTGTGTTTGTGCCTTCTTGCGACCTTTTGCGATCCCTCTCCCACCTCACACTCCATGTCCGATTCTGTGAGGGGTACCAACTCCACTCTTCACCTTGTTCTTGTTGGCGATGGTTGCAGTGGAGTCTCTGTTGCAGCTGCAGTTGGTATTACTGTTGTTGTTGTTGTTAATACCAACTACTGCTGTTGTTCTTGATTTCCGGGGCGTGGGTATGAGTGCCACAGACCTATCCTTCCTGCTTGCCGCCTGTCCTGTTGCTGGTAGCAGTGGGGCCGGTTTCGGAAGGAGGGGGTTTTCTCATTTCTCAGGTTCTTCTCATTGCAGAAGGCCCTGAGGTGAGTCTTCGACCCACAGCGAAAGCATTTCGGGCGTTTGCCCTCAACACTTATGGGAAGTTGAGTGCCGTTATCGAAGTCTATCACATCCGGGATAGCGTCGATGCACTCCTGGTTGGTTTGAATTAACATCTCAATCGAGGCGCCGACCCTTCTCGTACTTTTATCTGTACTTGCAGTACGGTTGTTTTATCCTCGATTTCGACGAGGACAGACGCGGCCAGCCAAAAGGGGCCATCCCGGGGGGGACTTGTGTCAGTTTTACCCTCACAATTTTTTGCCCGCAGTAGGAGGGGACCAACACCATTTCCTCGCTCCTTAGGGTAACTAAGGATTGAGCCTTTGCTTCCTGGGGTGTGGCAAAAAGCACATCCACGGTGGCATATTCCTTGCCTCGAGTGATATGCGTTTTCTGCTGTCACACAGCTCTGTGGCTCTTTCAACTCTATGTGATTTTGTGCTTACTGTACGGTACGTGACCGTACAGTGCTGTTGGGTTTCGAAAAATTCTTCGTCTGCCTTGCAGATTACTCGGTGTCCGGTTTTCGTCACCATCTTCCTTGCTTCCTGTAATTCCTCATTTGTTATAAGGATGGTTTCCAGGTTCTTTGCGAATGAAATGACTTTCCGTATTTACCGCACACATCTTTCGTCGTCGTCGTCGTGGAGAAATGTTCCACGGTACGCGCGTTCTCTTGATGAAGAACGCTACGAGAAACTACATTTTTTTGTCGCTTTAATGGCGTCGCTTGCGAAAGAGGCGACAGAGGCGACACCATATTTAGAGGGGGGGGACAATCTTTTCTCTGACGTAATGACGATTGGGGAAGAAGACGGAAGGAGTAGCCATGTTTTTTTACGGTTTAAAATGAATATTGGGCACAAATCCCCAATAACTGGTTATTTAACCTCGAATGGTCAAATAACGGGCAAAAAGAGCCCTCTCGCGAGGAGGAGTGTGTCTTTATCTACAATTTGGTTCAAGTTTTAAACAATTTACAATATGATTCCAGTTCCTCAGAGAAATAACAACCCAACCAGGAGCTGTACATATCGGAGTATTGACGGAGTAAAACACTTGAAGAACATGTGTACCTGTCTCTACCACACCAATTCGGACTGCCTGAAGACGTCACAGCCAATGATGGCTGTCACCGAAATATATATAGCAGTATATCTTTAATAAACGAAGCCAAATTTTAAATATTTGATTTAATTATTTTATTTTACTCCGGAGTAACCAAACCAACCTGCGTACTTCGTCGAGTTCTCCAATCTGCATACTGAGGTGTCGGTAAACAACCAACATATACTAAAAATATATATATATATCCAGTGGGATGGCGTTATCTTATGGCTAAAACAACACTACAACCACTTCCACTACAACCACTACCATAAACACTACAACTACAACCACCACAACCACTATAACCACCACCAACATCAACACCACCACCACTACCTCTGCCGCTAACTCAACCACCAACACGAGCACCACCACCAGTACCACCATCTCGACCTCAACCACCACGACCACCACAATCACTGCCACCACCACCACCACCACTACCACCACCAGAACCACCACCACCACCTCAACTACCACCACCACCAACACCAACACCACCATCACCACAATCACCACCACCACAACGACCACCACCGCCACCTAACCACCACCACCACCACAACCACCACCACCACCTCAACCATCACCACCAACACCAACACCACCAACACCACCAACACCACCAACACCACCACCACCAACACCACCACCACCACTACCACCACCTCCTCAACTACCACCACCACCCAAACCACCACAATCACCACCACCACTACTACCACCACCACTTCAACCACCACAGCTACCACCACCTCAACCACCACCACCACCACTACAACCACTACCAGCACCACCACTACGGCTACTACCACAACCATCCATCACCACAATCACCACTACCACAACCACCACCATCACCTCAATCACCACTACCACAACTACCACCACCACCACCACCTAACCACCACCACCACCTAACCACCACCACCACAACCACCACCACCACCTCAACCATCACCACCAACACCAACACCACCAACACCACCAACACCACCACCAACACTACCACCACCACTACCACCACCTCCTCAACTACCACTACCACCCAAACCACCACAATCCCCACCACCACTACTACCACCACCACCTCAACCACCACCACCACCTCAACCACCACAGCTACCACCACCTCAACCACCACCACCACCACTACAACCACTACCAGCACCACCACTACGGCTACTACCACAACCATCCATCACCACAATCACCACTACCACAACGACCACCACCACCTCAACCACCACCACCCCCACCTCCACTACCACCACCACCATCTCAACCACCACAACCACCACCAATACCACCACCACCCCCACCAACACTTCAACCACCACCACCTCAACTACCACCACCACCACCTCAACCACCACCACTACCACCACCATCTAAACTATAATAAAATAAGGAGTGCGGGACTGTGTACGGTTTATTTCTTTTTATCCCATTAGTAAAATAAATTGGATTACTTTGAATAAATAATTGTTTCTACTTTAGGCACAAGGCCAGCAAATTACCCAGTGCATTACTGGTACTTTATTTTATCCACCCCGTAAGGATGAAAGGCAAAGTCAACCTCGGCGGGATTTGAACTCAGATCATAAAGGGACGTAACTATGCTGGAAAGCATGGCGTCCGACCCTCTACCGATACTGCCAATCCACCGCCTATTACTTTGAATAAATAATTGTTTCTACTTTAGGCACAAGGCCAGCAAATACCCAGTGCATTACTGGTACTTTATTTTATCGACCCCGTAAGGATGAAAGGCAAAGTCAACCTCGGCTGGATTTGAACTCAGATCGTAAAGGGACGTAACTATGCTGGAAAGCATGGCGTCAAACCCTCTACCGATACTGCCAATTAATAAATAATGAATGAATATTACATAATTTATGTACTAAATTTCGTAATTTTTTATTAAATTTAATATAATTTTATTGCTTATTTAAAATTAACTTCTTTTCAAAGTTTCAAATTTCTACACTTCCGGTATATGGCCGCCACCACCACCACTTTAACTACCATAGATATAGAAAGAGAGAGTGTGTGATGAGAGAGATACAGATAGAATCATTATGATTTTCTACACGCTGACGCGTTTGTGTGTATATGTGCACATACATCTATATGTATGAGTATATAACTATTATGTGTATATAACTATAATCACGCAAACACAAACTTATAAAAATACACGCGCTCATGGACATACATTCACACAAATACATATACTTTCACACATATACATCTACACAAACACACATTCACAAACATACATTTACACAAACACACACATATAGTCATGATAGCGTTTGGTGAATTGGACATGGGAGAGTAAAACAAGTATAACGTTTTATTTATTTATTAACAACACAGTTTAACTCTTTTTTTAAAACTCATTAGTATAAAAATTTAATATAATGGTTACAGAACGAAAACACTAACAAATATAATATATACAAAGGAAAGGAAAAGGAAAAAAAGAAAGAAAAAAATGCACAAGCATGTAATACCCACATCTTAGACCACACATAACAGTATGCAGGCGAAAGAGTGGTAAAACGAGACGCTACCAGAACAAAAGATAGCAATATAGAGAGGAACAGTGGGATACCTCTCTAATAATCTTTGAGGCAGGCCAGCACGCTCGCGGCGTTAGAAAGGGTGATGGCGAGGCTGAGGTAGTGGAACAACCAAGTGCCTTCACGAGCATCACCAGTTACCTGTTTGGCGAGCCGCCAGTGAAGATAAGAACTTCGCTGTCAGTAGATCGACTCCCCCAAACGTCTCAAACGCCACAGGCTGGATAATGTAGTTAGCTGACAGAACACAGTATTTTAGGATTTTGTTCCGTTCAGCTGCGGATGCTGTAGCTCTCGCCCTTACCGCTGCATCCAGAATGTGGGAAGAAGCAAAAGAGTCACTAACTGTGACGTTCCAGGTAAGACACCTGCCTCTTGACCAGGAGCACAGATTGAGACCGTCAAGTCTTTTCCCATCAATTCTGGACAACCCAGACGGTTCCAAAATTGAGGGGATTTTTGCCCGGCCCAAAGCTCTTAAGTGGTAATAGAACTGCGTGTATGTGCGCGCGTGAGTTTGTCCGCGTTCTTAAATTAGAGACATGTGTGTGTCACTGTTTTTAAGTTAGACATATATATGTGTGTATCTCTTTCCTTCCTTTTACACACACACACACATACACACAAACACATATACACATTGTGTGATGGACGGGTGGACAGAAGTCCCTCACATTTATATACATGTGCATGGAGTTCTACTGAAGCAGTTAGAGAAGTTCAAGTATCTTGGAGCCGTGTTCATGTGTGATGGAATGCAGGAGGCTGAATTAAGTGCAAGAATTGCACAAGCTGATGCAGTAAAGCGCCACCTCAGCATTCAGCAATCAGATGAAGGGGTATGTGTAAAAACCAAACTCGTATTCCTGCCAACCCTTACCGAGGATCATGAATCTTGAGTAATGACCAAAAGAATACAATTGCAAATAAAAATGGCAGAAATGGAATAACATTACTCGATAAAGTGCATAGCTCAGAGACCAGAGAGTTACTCCTGGTAGAGCCCCTACTTCTCTGGATTGAGCGATCACTACTCCGATATTATGAGGATGTGGTTAGAATGTCTCAGTAAAGAACCGCTGGACACATTTTACAGGCAAAACCAACCGGCAAGAGACCCAGAGGTAGACCCTGAGCAAGATAGTTGGATAACATCCATGAGCTTGGCTGGTCCCTCTTTGGGATCCAGCTGGATCAGTTAGAAATGTTTGCTACTGACAGACTCACTGGAAGGAGTGTTTGAGAAGGATTCTGCACCCACGACTCTCTCAGAAATAGAGTGGATGAAGATGATATTGTCAATTTACTTTTCAATTTACATATATCTATATGCATATATATTTGCATATAATACCAATATGTACACTACATATACTAGCAGAAAAACCGTTCGCACGCGGTTTTTCTGCTAGTTTATCTAATAAAGTCGTTTGCTTTTCGGCTTTCATTTTTATTTTATTTTATAAATTTTTTTAGATGTTTATTATATTTCTTTTTAATTAATGTTTTTTTTAATTTAAATGTATTTTTTTTTAATATTTATTGGTGATTTTTATTATTGTTGAGTTTTATTATATATATATATGTGAGTATGTGTGTGTGTGTAGGTGTATGTGCATAAATGTGGGTGTGTGTGTGCGGGTGTGTGTATTTGTGTGTGTGCGTGTGTCTGTGCGTGTGTGTGTGTACGTGCGCATGTGTGTGTGTGCGCGTGCTTGCACATGTGTGTGTGTCTGTGTGTCTGTGTCTGTGTCTGCCTGTGTGTGTGTGTGTGAAGATATAGGGTGTGTTGAGACCTGAGCTCTTAACTCTTGATACAGTCTAACTGA
>OZ024744.1:51081548-51084048 GCA_964016885.1 Eledone cirrhosa | reverse complement strand
TGCCAAGGTGGTCTGCAGGTCCATAACACCCGAACTGGGTGAGGAGTTCAGTCCGGTGCAACTAGGTGTCGGCGTGTCCGGTGGCTGTTGTGGTACACCAAATAAACATAAAAACAATTGATGTGTGTGTGTGTGAGTGTGTGTGTATACATATAATTATGTAAACGTATATAAATATACACATATAAATACGCATATAACGCACGCGCACAGATACCTACAGGTAAAAACACATATGTTCACCAAGCATACATCAACCAAAACACATTGTACATGCAAACACGCATACACGCATACGCACACAAACACAAAATACACATATACACATAACCATATACACATATACCAGTATATATAATATAATATATACACTTATAACAAATACAAGCATATATACGTAGGAGAAAGTATAAGTACATTCACAAAACATACGAGTAAGGTATACTTACCTATACAAATAAGTAATGGTATAAGCAAAAAATATACTTAGCTATCACATCGAGACGTAAATTATCCGCGTATTGTTCGTACTATCCGTTAGGGCATAAAGTGGGGCTGTAATACAGGAAGGTTTTATGCAATTTGTGTTTACAAGCCGAAATTGCCTCAGATTTTTTTTTTTTAAGATGTGATCATTGGCGTAGAGTATTTCCAGGGCTTCAGCGGCGCAAAGATCACAAGGTCTTTTATTTCTGTTATACGATCTAGCTCTAGCTAGGATGTCCCACTGGAACCTATATTGGATGTGGTTGTCTTTTAGACTCCAGATATAAGCTGAAAGTGACGTCATATTCCTTCTTAAAAGGGTTAAGAAAAGAATGGGTGTGCATGTAAAGACGCTGCTTGAATCTATTGGCGGTTAACCCTATGTAAGCCCTACGGGACGTGGGTGCTTCGACCTTACATTTGTAGACAATGTTACTGGAGAGACATTTCCCGGATAGAGATCAGTCAGCTCGATTCCTACAATTACAGTTAGTGCTAGCTACAGGGTTTCACGTGTTCCTACGGCTAGGTAATTTAGCTAAATTTGAAACAGTGATGTTATGAGCAAGGTTAGGAGCCGTAGTGTAAGGTATTTTAATGGTATTTCTATTAAAAATGTTATTATATTTATGTGCTGAGGGGAAATGCTTCTTAATAAGGGAGAGAAAGATCTTAGCTAATGGTGTGGTCGCCTCCATATTATATGGTGGGTTATACCATATAATGTGTCGGGATCTATTTTTCCTTGGTCTATGCTCATACTTAGTATATGCTACCTTATCAACACATCCGCTACGAGCAAGAGCTTCATTGTAATATGTGGAATGGTCGGTGAAAATATGCTCGTTTGTAGATAGACGGGAAAGCCGCAAAGAAACGTTTCTTACCAGGTTCTTGGTTATGCTGGCAGGATGGTTAGAATGCTTACTTATGTAATTAAGCGTATCATTTGGCTTTCTATACGGATAATGCAAGCCATTCGACTAATTGAGGGTAACGTTGAGGTAATTAACGACCGAGAGGTTGGCCTCAACCTGTATGGAGAGGTTGAAGCCTTTAAAGAAGGCTGTGAGTTCTTTTCTTAACCTGTCGCAAGCGCGTGGACCGCACCGTCATCGCGGTAAAAACCACCACCCACATTGGGAATTCTTTCTTGATAGAGAAAAGAAGGAAAATGTCGTTAAGATCTGTAACCTCCTCAGAATCGCTGGCGCCTATACTCATGTCGAATGGGGTACTATTAGATTTTTTATCCAAATAGAGTCGTCGAAATTAATCACTGACTTATGGGCGTTGAGGATGACATCAACTTCGAAATCCCTAACCACCGTGAGCGTTTTAGCGAAATTGATAGCTCTAAGAAGAAGTGGTAAAGTGATGGAGGAGTAGTAGTTATTGATGTCGAATTGGATAAAAGCAATGTTCCTTGTTGCATATGCCATTGAACCAATCAATCGCCACGAAAGAATTATTTCAGTGCAAGAGGGGCCAAGCTTCTAATTTCAGGTATAATTCTATCTAAAATCCTTTTTACTAAGTCTACCTAAATCAGACTTCGTAAGGTTAATTAGCCGAATAGACGGGTTGTGGCGAAACGTTTGGTGAACATATTGTTTTTACCTGTATGTATGTGTGCGTGTGCGTTATATACGTATTTATGTGTGTATATTTATATACGTTTATATAATTATATGTATATACACACATACACACACACATATATATAAAAAATGTTATGTGTATTTGATGTATACGTTCGTATGTGTGCAGATACAGGTGTCGCGCGGATTTATGTATGTGTACGTGCATGTTTATGCATGCATGGTGTGTGTTTTGCGTATGCCTGTGTATGTACGTTTATAGATGCTTGTATGTATATATTTAATTATTTGATTTTAATAACCTCTGTCATTATCGTTCTACTAATTTATTTACATTATTCGTCGATAAAATAAAGTACCAGTAATGTACTGGGTGATTGCTGGCCTTGTGCCAAAAGTAGAAACAATTATTC
>OZ024744.1:51059048-51076548 GCA_964016885.1 Eledone cirrhosa | reverse complement strand
TGTCTGTTCGTGGGTGAAACTCTATGTGAATGTTTCTATGAATGTATGTCTGTGTGTGTTTTTTAAAAGTGTATGTTTGTGTGAGTGTATGTGTGTCTATTCGTTTATATTTACATTCTCATACCGTTGAATTAGTAGTTAATACATTTGATTATATTTGGTTACTTTACACTGTATACAAAAATAATAATTAATAGGTATTTCTTTTGGATGTTGATACTTATTTGTTTACAATATTGAAAAAAAAATGTCTTTATTCTAAAACTACCTACAGCTGTTCCATTTGAATTTAAGAGGCTTCAGTTTCCAGTCAAAGTTTTGTTATTTCAATTAACAAATCTCAGGGTCAATCCCTAAAGGTAGTTGGACTTGATCTCTCTACTACATGTTTCTTCCATGGTCAACTCTATGTTGGTTGTTCACGAGTTGGAAGCAGCAACAATTTATTCATTTGGACACCAACAAAAAGTTACACAATGAATATTGTTTACCCTGAGGTGCTTCAAGATTGACAGATTTTCATTTCTAAATTCTGTTATCATTACAATTTTGATTGTTTTATTAATAAAATATAGATATTTTGAAATAATTATGATAAAAAAATATATCTTTATATTTACAGTTTATTAATCTGAATAAGAACAGCAGTAACCCGGGAAACGCCAGGTAATTCAACTAGATTCTATATAAAATAAACATACTTATTCTCTACCAACATGTGTGAATTGAGTACCTTATTTAACTGTGTTTTTGTTTTCAGACGCACTTCGGAATACCATCATTAATTTTATACATATATATATATATATATATATATATATATATATATATATATATATATATATATATATATATATATATATATTTCGTTTCTGAATTTGTTAAGCAAGATTCTTTATCTGAAATCGTGTGTTGAAACCGATATTGTTATACTTTGGGAGGGTCATGTTGCCAATAAGAAACACACGCACCAGTTGCTTTCACTTCAATTTAATTTATTAAATATTTATAAATTTACAAATTTATAAATTTCTGGTTGGTTGGTTGGTTCCACAACCAGATAGTTGTTTATATATATATAGTCATAGTTCTTTCGTCACACACTCTGTGACCTCTTCAGTGACTGGGGATTTCGTTCTTCGTTTCTGTGTCTTTCCTTTCTTCTATCCTACGCCATTTTGTTTGTGTGTGGGTTGCGTGCTCAGTTTGCGCATGCGCCACATCCGGGTGTCTGTGTGTGTTTGTGTTCATTTTTCTATTTATCTATTTATATTTTTCTATTTGTTTGTTTATTTATTTATTTATTGTTGGTTGGTTGTTTGTTCTATGTGTGTGTGTGTTTTCATTTTGTCTTGTGTGTGTTTTCATTTTGTGTGTGTTTTCGATTGTAAGTTGTTTGTTCTATGTGTGTGTGTGTTTTCATTTTGTCCTTAATTGTAAGTTGTGATGTTGCTGTTCCACTCATATTTTCTATTTAATTTTGGTTTTAATTCTTTTATGCTTACTGCCTCTGTAATTTGCCTAAACATTGCGTCTTTCTTGTGTGTGGATTCTATTTTTATTTCTATGCTCTCTAATTTACCCCTGTGTTCTATCTTAGCATGTTGGTAGAGCACAGATGATTCTTTACTATCTTGGAGGTCTCGCCAGTGTTCATTTATTCGTTCCCCTATACTACGAGCTGTCTCACCTATGTACACTACATTTTTGTTTCTACATTGTCCCTCAGTACATCTTATGCTATATACTACATTTCTAGTTTTACAGTTAATATGGGGGCTTATTTTACAGGTTATACATTTCTTATCTATACATGAGGGTCTTTGGAACGGGTATGTCTTGCTAATAAGTGTTTTTACGGAGGTACCAGGTCTTTCTACTATCTTAATATTGAGATTATGTTTCTTTAGGGCCCTTCTAAATTTGTAGGCTAGTTCGCCTCTAGGGGTTGTATTGATGAACATAACACTCTGGTATTTATTGCTATCATACCATGAGTTTATTCTATTGGCCTTGTTCTTAGTTCTTTCTATTCTATTCCAAAATTTGCTCCTATACAAGGGGCAGGTCCCATTTATGTCATTATTTACCATTTTTTCCCATTTGGTTCTGGCTCCTTTATACACTCTGATTCTATCTCTCTGATTGTAGCCAGAGAACTGCATACGGTGGATGAAGTGTTGTATGTGTCTCTCTAGTTCTTCGGGGTTGCACATGCGGGACACATTTCTCATCACCCGTACCAAATCCGCAATCAGTATGTTGATTTTGGTATGGTCCGAAATGGCCGAGTTTCGGTGGATCAGATGTTTGGAAGTCATGGGTTTGGCATAATGGGAATGGAGGATTTGTTTTTGGTTGTTAATAGTATCTAACCAGAGCTCTGTGTCTAGTACAGGTAATCGATGGTTGGGGTGTCTACTTGGGTAGTCTATAGTAACTCTAATGCTCTGGTGGATGGAGTTTGCTATTTGCTGGATGCTTTCCATTGTGTTTTTCTCTAGTTCCTGACTGTTCTTTAGTGGGGGTGTCTTAACTACGATGTTTATATCATCTACGTAGCGGGAGTACATTATCAGGGTTAAGCTGTCTTCTAATTGTTCATTAAGTTTTTGTTTAAGTCTACTGTCCCACCATACCATGAATAAGTTAGCTATGTCGCCTGCAATGCTAACACCAATGGCTGCTCCTTCCTCTTGGGCATATGTTTTACCATTAAATTTGAACATATGTTCCTTAAGGGTTAGTTTTATGCTGGCCCCTACCGCATGTGCAATCATTTTCTTCAGTTCATCGTGGTTTTCGGGTGTCCGTGTGGCTCTGGTCCCCCCGTTCCATCTATCTGTGTGGGTTTTCTTGGCCATTGAGGTAATGGTAGGTGGTCTGCCTCTTGCTGGTCTTGTAGGGCACAGGTTGCTAAGGTCATAAGTGTCTAGGTAACTATTACTATGGGTAAGCTTAAGTAGAAGTCCCAGCTCACTGGTATCAATCCCACGGAACTCAACCTTGCTCTCGCTGATCATTTCGACGCATTTCTCTACAGCAAAATCCACGTCAATAGATGGATACAGGGACACAACATCCATACTGCCTATTATGCAGTTTGTTAGGTCCCCAGATCGGTTACCCGCGCCGATTCTGCTGAGGAGGTCCTCCGTGCTGTCACACACATCTGGGGACATCTCAATGATGGGGCGTATGATCAGGGAGAGGAAGTAGGACAGTCTGTAGTTACTAGCAATGTTAGCCCCACAGACTGGCCGTGTTGGTGGTCCCGCGACAGGGTCCCAGCCCGTTTTATGGTCTTTACGAAGCCCATACAACGCCGGCACGTCATTGTTCCAGGCCTGGAAGTTGTTGGCAGTCCTTTTGTTGGGCTGCATTATATTTGTCCACATCACCATATGGGCATTGAGGGTTTTTTCTCTATCCTCATGCTCCTGTGGTGTTACCTCTCTTGTGTTAGTGATGTGGGGTTGCATTGCCTGGATGTAGTTTGGCAGGCTGTCAACCGACATTCTGCCAGACTTGTCTGTTGGAAAGCATGCTATCTCTCCATTACGCGAGCGCTGCATGAGCTTACGCAAGCCATTTGCAGATTCTTCTCCCAGTTGCTGGGCCTCTATTCTATTATGCTTCTTGCTATACTGTTCTATAATATTTCTAAGTTCGGATTTAGCTATACTAAATTGTGCCTCTGTTTGTTCATCGACCTGCGACGGCAACTGCGTGCGTTTGTTAAATGGCAAAGTCGTGGCGTGGACTCGTCGTAGGTCGAATGATTTATCGGAGGGGTTATAAAACGGAGAGTTCCAGGCTGCTGCTTTATATGTACTAGTGCTATTGTTATTGTTAGTTGTGTTGTTTCTATTTCCACCAACAGCAGCAGCCTCAGCTTCATGGTTGTTTCTATGTCTCTCATAATTACTCCTGTCTCTTTCCACTGGCTCAATGTTGTTATCTACCCTATTTTGTGTGTCTGTGTGTTCGTCTTGGTTATTCTCTTTGTCCTTAGTCTCCCATCTCCTTTTCCTTTTCCTTTTAATCCTATTACTTTCTCTTATTTCTCTGATTTCTGTGCTACTGTCATTACTTGTTTTCTGTGTCTGTGTGTTTGTTAAGATTGTGGTGAGAGGCATTGAATGCGTGTGTGTTGTTGTTGTTGATGTGTGTTGTTGTTGATGTGTGTTGTTGTTGATGTGTGTTGTTGTTGTCTCCGTGTGTGTGTGTGTTATCGTTGTTGTGTGTGTTGTTATTGTTGTTTGTGTTTGCGTGTCTGTTGTTGTTGTATCTGGGTATGTTGCTATTGTTGTTGTTATTGTTGTTTGTGTCTGTGTGTCTGTTGTTGTTGGGATGTGTGTTGTATATGTGTGTGCGTATATTGTTGCTTTTGTTTTTGTTTTTGTTTTTGATGCTCCAGCGTAGTTTCGTAAATGATTTTTCTATTTCTGACAGACAACTAATCATATTTACCTTCTTGAATGTCGCAAATTTGGGTGGCAGACGTAACACAGACATTTCATTATTATCTATTTCCGTGTTTCCATAGATGTTGGTATTTTCATTGTTGAACTCTTCAGATAATGAGGTGTCGGCCATGTTGATACCGTCAATTTTGTCGGGATATCTATTGGTATACTCTATAGTATCCCGATTTAGCTTTGCCTGTTTAAGCCACTTTAATTTTCTGTTAAAGTGCTTATTACATTCTTGAGTAATGTACTGTTCTTCGGGACGTATAAGGCTTATATACACACACACACACATATCCATGTATGTATATATACACATACAACCACACACTCACACAACTCAGACATACATAAATAAAGAGATATACATACACACATATACATATATACATATATATATAGACATATACATACACATAAATATATATACACACACACACACATATACATACACATATATATATACATATATATATACATATATATATATATACACATATATATATATATATATATATAAAGAAAAAAATAAATAAATAAATACACACAGTCAGACAATTATGCACACATATATATATATACATACATACACACATCTCTACAAATATATATATACATACACACCCACACATACATATATACATACACACATATATATACATAGACATATATATACACATATATATACATACATATACATACATATACATACATATATATATATACATATATATATATATACAATCATACACACTTATTTACATGCGCACATATGTATTTTTATACTCACATACAAACACCCAAACATACATACCTACTTACATACACATACATACATCCACGTTTACAAATACAAATAATTATAGGGGGGGAAGGGGATTAAAATTATTAGTGGGAAATAGTAAATATAGGTTTCAAGGAACATAGAATATTAATCTGCATTTAGATCATAATATGTGTTTACATAGTAGTTTCAGTATTAGGAAATGTAAGAAAGAAGGCAAAATTATGCATTTTAATATAAGTATATTATTAATTATAGGTTAACTAAATTAAAAATAGTTAATATATTGATTTCTAAGGTGTATACTACTTAGGTTTATAATATTTGAAGCGGAATTTTGAAGTTAAACAGTAGTAGAGTATTAATTATAGCATAACTAAATTAAAAATATTAACATTATGGTATCAATATTAGGAAATGAATTTAGTAATAGGGAAAACCAAATCAAGTATTTCATCGGTAGTAGAATATAAATTATAGGTTAACTAAATTAAAAATTATATATTAATTTCTATAGTATATGTTAATTAGGTTTATAATAATTAAAGCAGATTTTGTATTTTATCTATAGTAGAATATAATTATAGGTTAACAAAAATTAAAATTAATATATATATATATATATATATATATATATATATATATATATATATATATATATATTTAATGTAAAGAATATATTAATTAGGTATATATTTAAAAATTTATCTCAGTTTATGATTACATGATATTCTGCAATCTATCTGTATTAGAATTTTAATTTTAAGCTAATTAAATTAAAATTATAGGTTAACTAAAATTAATTTATAAATAAATTTCTAAATTGTACATTAATTAGGTTTATAATATTAAAAAATATCTCTCTGTTATTGATTACACGATATTTTGTTATATTTCATCTGTAAAGGAATTTTAATAAAAGGTTAAATAAACTAAAATTAATCTATAAATTAATTTACAAAGTATATATTAATTATGTTAATAATATTTAAAAGTTTTTCACAATTTATGATTACACAATATTTTTTAATCTTATCTGTAGTAGAATTTAATTAAATTAAATTTATAGGTTAACTACATTTAAATTAAATTATATATTAATTTCTAAAATATATATTATTAATTAGGTTTATAATATTTAAATGTTTTTCTCAGTTTATGATTACACGATATAATTAATTCCTGTCGCTTATTTAATAGGATATCCTTAGATTTCATTATTTCAAATAGTTCTTGGGAACATAATCTACATTCATTTCTATTATTTTGATAAGGGGTGGCTCTTTGGCATTGAAAAGACCACACTTCAACCTGAAGGATCATAAATCAAACTTTAACTCAAATCCTTCTATAAGACTTATATGTCCCTCCAAATCTGATATTGGAATAATTAGCAAAAAAATTTTGGATAGAGTCATCCCACAAATAAGAAAACATGTTAATTTACCACTCTGGGAAAACACTTCCCAGGTAATTAACTGGTTTAAAAATATTAAATGTAAATCTTCTGCTTCATTTCTACAATTTGGTATAGATAATTACTATTCTTCTATATCACCTATACTCCTGAACAAAGCTTTGATATTTGCTAAAAATAGATCTAACTTAACTTTGGATGACATTAATATTATTACACATGCTAGACTAACACTTATTGAATTTCAGAATGAATACTGGACCAGAAACACATATAGTAATCTATTTGATATTACTATGGGTTCAAGCGATTCTGCCCAAATTACTGATCTTGTGGGCCTCTTTCTTCTTTTCAACATAAATGCTTCCTTTCCCCACCTTAAAGGTGGTTTATATCGTGATGACTGTCTTCTTCTTTCCAACAACCTTAACCTCTCAGAAATAGAAAAAAAACAAAAAGCTTATTAGAACTTTCCTTAAAGACTATTATAGTCTTCATATTACTTTTGAAAACACAAGTAAAGTAGTTAATTTCCTAGATATAACTTTAGACTTAGCTACGGGTATCTACCAACCTTACCATAAACCCAACCAAAACTTACACTACATACACTCACAATCTAATCACCCTAAATCTATCCTTAAAAATCTTGCATATAATATATCACTTAGAATTTCTAACCTTTCGTCTAACCAAGATGTATTTGATAAAAATGCGACCTTCTATAACGAAGCTCTAGATAGAAGTGGCCACAAAAATAGATTAGAATATATACCTTCTACTAAAAATACTATAAACATACAACCTAATATTACCAACAAACACCAAATGAAAAGTACACACCTAAATGCCACCCACACTATACCCCAAAATACCAACAACTCCTCTAATATAAAGTATAGTAACTCTCAAAAAATTACTCATCATACAACTCTAATAAATGTTAATAATAAAACTCTTAATAAACAAGATAAAACACCTAAATCAATAAATCTAACTAAAAATGTGCGTGGTGAGCTCATTAACATTAATCCTCCTAGTAAACATCACGATACAACCTATAAAAATAATAAACAACATAGAAACCGTAATAGACGAGTTACTTGGTATAATGCTCCATTTAATTTACAAATTAAGGATAATATTGCTAAAAAAAATTTTTATATCCTAGAGAAAAACTTCCCGCCAAACCACAAATACCATCAAATCTTAAATAGGTCAACAGTTAAATTCTCATACTCAACAACCAAAAACATAAAACAAAATATAAGTGCCTATAATGCATATAAATGTAAAAATACCATAAGTATACCACCAATACATCAAACTAACCATAATATCTCCTCAAATACAGAATTAACGAAAGGTTGTAACTGTAGAAACAAAGCAAACTGCCCATTAAAAGGAAATTGTCTTGTTAACAACATAGTTTATAAATGTAAAGTTAAAACTAAAGATTCTATTTGCTCATATATAGGAGCTACTTCTAACAATTTTAAGGTAAGGTTTAATACCCACAAACATAGTTTTAAAAATGCCGCACTGGCTAATACAACATCTCTAGCAGAAAAAATTAATAGTTATAGAAATAAGAATATAGAATATGATATGACCTGGAGTGTGCTCAAAAGAGCCACCCCTTATCAAAATAATAGAAATGAATGTAGATTATGTTCCCAAGAACTATTTGAAATAATGAAATCTAAGGATATCCTATTAAATAAGCGACAGGAATTAATTATATCGTGTAATCATAAACTGAGAAAAACATTTAAATATTATAAACCTAATTAATAATATATATTTTAGAAATTAATATATAATTTAATTTAAATGTAGTTAACCTATAAATTTAATTTAATTAAATTCTACTACAGATGAGATTAAAAAATATTGTGTAATCATAAATTGTGAAAAACTTTTAAATATTATTAACATAATTAATATATACTTTGTAAATTAATTTATAGATTAATTTTAGTTTATTTAACCTTTTATTAAAATTCCTTTACAGATGAAATATAACAAAATATCGTGTAATCAATAACAGAGAGATATTTTTTAATATCATAAACCAAATTAATGTACAATTTAGAAATTTATTTATAAATTAATTTTAGTTAACCTATAATTTTAATTTAATTAGCTTAAAATTAAAATTCTAATACAGATAGATTGCAGAATATCATGTAATCATAAACTGAGATAAATTTTTAAATATATACCTATTTAATATATTCTTTACATTAAATATATATATATATATATATATATATATATATATATTAATTTTAATTTTTGCTAACCTATAATTATATTCTACTATAGATAAAATACAAAATCTGCTTTAATTATTATAAACCTAATTAACATATACTATAGAAATTAATATATAATTTTTAATTTAGTTAACCTATAATTTATATTCTACTACCGATGAAATACTTGATTTGGTTTTTCCTATTACTAAATTCATTTCCTAATATTGATACCATAATGTTAATATTTTTAATTTAGTTATGCTATAATTAATACTCTACTACTGTTTAACTTCAAAATTCCGCTTCAAATATTATAAACCTAAGTAGTATACACCTTAGAAATCAATATATTAACTATTTTTAATTTAGTTAACCTATAATTAATAATATACTTATATTAAAATGCATAATTTTGCCTTCTTTCTTACATTTCCTAATACTGAAACTACTATGTAAACACATATTATGATCTAAATGCAGATTAATATTCTATGTTCCTTGAAACCTATATTTACTATTTCCCACTAATAATTTTAATCCCCTTCCCCCCCTATAATTATTTGTATTTGTAAACGTGGATGTATGTATGTGTATGTAAGTAGGTATGTATGTTTGGGTGTTTGTATGTGAGTATAAAAATACATATGTGCGCATGTAAATAAGTGTGTATGATTGTATATATATATATATGTATAGATATATATATGTATGTATATGTATGTATATGTATGTATATATATGTGTGTATATATATGTCTATGTATATATATGTGTGTATGTATATATGTATGTGTGCGTGTGTATGTGTATATATATTTGTAGAGATGTGTGTATGTATGTATATATATATGTGTGTGCATAATTGTCTGACTGTGTGTATTTATTTATTTATTTTTTTCTTTATATATATATATATATATATATGTGTGTATATATATATATGTATATATATATGTATATATATATGTGTATGTATATGTGTGTGTGTGTGTATATATATTTATGTGTATGTATATGTCTATATATATATGTATATATGTATATGTGTGTATGTATATCTCTTTATTTATGTATGTCTGAGTTGTGTGAGTGTGTGGTTGTATGTGTATATATACATACATGGATATGTGTGTGTGTGTATATATATACGTGTATATATATGTGTGAGTGTGTGTATATATATGTGCGTGTATGTGTATATATATGTATATATGTGTGTATATATGTGTGTATATATATGTGTGTGTATATATATATGTATATGTATGTATGTGTGTATATGTGTGTACATATATGTGTATATATATATGTATGTTGAGAATATATGTACATATATGTGTGTGTATGCATGTGTGTGTATGCATGTGTGTCTATGTATTTATATATGTATGTGTATGTGTCTCTATGTATATGTGTATGTATGTATGCGTGTGTATATGTATGTATATATATGTGTATATATATGTGTATATATATATGTATATATATATATATATATATGTATATCGGTGTGTATTTTATGTATGAGTATATATTTTATTTGTTTATATTTTTTTTTATATATTTCTTTTTATTTCTAAATTTATAGATACATTTTATAAATAGGCAGTTCCCTGACACCCTTAGTAATTACTGACCCCCTCACCATCTTCTGCATATAGATGTAAAAATGTATGTGGCAGTGTTTTTGTGTGTGCGCCTCAATATCCATGTAGTTATAATAATAATATATACATATATGTGTGTGTGTGTGTGTGTGTGTGTGTGTGTGTGTGTGTGTGTGTGTGTGTGTGTGTGTGTGTGTGTGTGTGTGTGTGTGTGTGTGTGTGTGTGTGTGTGTGTGTGTGTGTGTGTGTGTGTGTGTGTGTTCGTGGGTATGTGTATGTTTATGTGTATATACGCGTGTGTGTGTGAATGTATGTATATGTGTGTGTATATATGAATGTGTATATATGTTTATATACGTATGTGTATTTTATCTGTAGATTATAAACATACAGAGACATTAACCCTGAATTTTTGTATTTACATACATTTTTTCGGCATGCGTATGCATGTGAACATATATTTTTATGCATATCTGTGAACGAAGTTACTTACATATATACACACACCTAACTGTATTTTCTTGATATATTTTTGTGTATTTCATTGGTCAATTTGAACTCTGTTCCCAAACAGACCTGTAATTTTGAATTGTTGTTATTATCAATAAATATATTTCATTATTTCTGAAGACGGCATATGTATGTGTTGGTATGTATATTAGATTTGATAGTTTGTATAATTTTGTATAATTTTGTACATAGATCTGTTGAATATGCATGCCAATTCTAACACATATATGTCCTAGAAACGATCGTTAAATAATGAACTTTTTTTGTTTAATATAAGGAACTGTTTCATTGTTTTATTCATTATTTTTTTAATACTTTATCTTGACTCTGTATTCCGTTTATCTTTTACCGAAAGTGATTTTTGAATGCATCTCTTCTTTCCATGATATCCGGATTGCATTGAGTTCTTCATACGGATTGGACACTACCGTAAACTCTTGGTAGATTTATCTACATATATATATATATATATATATATATATATATATATATATATATATATATATATATATATATACATACATATATGTATATACATATAAATACATATATATATATAAATACAGATATATATATATATAAAAACAGAGGATATTTGTCTGACTGTCTGTCTGTCTGTCTGTGTAGATTCATAAAACTCGAGAAGCACCAGACCGATTTTTTTCAAACTTTACACATGCGTTACTTATATTTTTTGAAGTGCAATGGGCTAAAATTATCTTTTTCTGCCCTAGGCGAAAAACCGCATTTTTAAAGGCATTTTTAGGCTTTTTTGAGGCGTAACTTAAAGATAATCCAGCCGATTTCCTCGAAATTTGCAGCACACATTAGTTAGTCACCTTGCATTGCTGTAGACAAATTTCAGATTCCATTAATGGTTTCTAGAAAATTTACGAATTAGCATTGGGCATTACATGCCATTTTCATTTTCAATATAAGCGTTACGTAAACATTGTAAGTAGCTTATAATATTTCGTTAAACATTTGGTTTATTTAACAGAGGACACAACACTTACTTTTAAGCAGGACCATTTTCAGGGGATTGAGGAAATGAGGAGGACCTTAAAATTTTTGTCGGCGCCCTGTTGACGCTTCGTGCTTTCATCACGCGCAAATCCGGACCCTGTGTACGTTGCCGTATTATTGACACCGTAAAACTCACGTCTGTGCTACTTCTACAAAGACCCCTTTTGTTGCACCTACACCGCAATATGAACGCCCTGGGCAAGTACATCGAACAGCGGTTGTGTTAATTCCACGGTGACCCCTTTTGTCGCACCTTTGTTACTGTGTAAACGCAGTGCAACCAGTGCCGCCCAGCGTTTGTGCTAATTGCACTATGACCCCTTCTGCTGCAGCTGCGTTGCCTCGCTGATTTCGTCATCTCAATCTCCCTACTTAAACGTACATCCCTACTTGGTTTTCACACAATTGACTACATCGCTCCTCAATGATTCCCTGAGAATAAGGGAATTCAAAAAGTACACAGCTACATTCTTCAATCTTTGAATATGCGTGTTGCTATTTCATGTTTCCTACCCCGTGCAACACCGGGTCCTGCTGTATAAGATAAAGATATATATACAAAGCTCATATGTATGTAGAGAATGACATGATAGTACATAATTGCCAAGTAGTTTCAGAATTAGCTCAATGTGTTTATATATTATTAGGCTGAAGAGAAAGGAAATATTTTAGGGAGAAAAAGTTGCAAAGGTAGACATAAACACAGAGCAAATATAATCAAATATATAGATGGAAAAAGTAGTTTTTGAATCATTTTTAATTCCTTACATATGTTTCAAGAGAGTTATAGATTAAATTATTGGAAGAACGTTACATGTAATTTGTATAATCAATATCTATACATACAAAATGATATACAGATTTAATTTGTACATCTCCATCTTCAGAGGATTTTAAAAGAAAACATATTAAATTGAAGAAGACTATAACTGAAATTCAATTCCCACCTTAAACAGGATGGGGGACATCTCAAGTCTACCGACTGACATAATGAAAAATTGTGTTTGTCTAGATATTGATTATACGAATTTTCACCTAACATTATTCCAATAATTTAATGTATAACTCTCTTGAAACATACGTAAGGAATTAAAAATGATTTAAAGGCTAATTTTTCCATCTATATATTTGATTATATACATATATATATGTGTGTGTGTATGTGTGTGTGTGTGTGTGTGTGTGTGTGTGTGTGTGTGTGTGTGTGTATGTGTGTGTGTGTGTGTGTACATACCATGTGTATGTTTATACATATATATATATATTTATTAAAATAACAGATTAAAGTTTAAGCAAAGAATCGCTGCTTTCACCCTTAACGGGATTTAAAAGGTTACGTTGGCGTGCCTTTTATTTCGTAAATCAGGGAAAAGCAGAAAACAAACAGGATACATTTGGGTTTAAAACCTATAATAACCCTCCGAGCATTGTTACCCTTCGAAAATGATGTCTTGGAACTCATACGGAGTATCAAATTTCGGAATAGGAGCAATTCCTTCCAGCAGGACCTGAAGAATAGAATTCGTTCTATTAAGGATTATAATGCCGTGCACGTCCATTCCGACAAAACTGGCAACCTATATCAAGTGGAGCGCAGTACTTACCATCAACTACTACATAATGTTGTAACTAAGGATTACCGTAAAACTAATCGGTGCGTCATTAATGAAATCAACGATGCTGGGTTTAAAATCACCTCTGATCTCAACATTCTGGACCGGACCGAACCTCTGAAACCTATTTCTCCCCACTTTACCCTGAAGGATCACAAATCCAATTTCCCGAACAACCCCTCTATTCGGCTTATTAACCCTACGAAGTCCGATTTAGGTAGACTTAGTAAAAGGATTTTAGATAGAATTATACCTGAAATTAGAAGTTTGGCCCCTCCTGCACTGTGGAACAATTCTTTCGCGGCGATTGATTGGTTCAACGGCATATGCAACAAGGAACATTGCCGTTTTATCCAATTCGACATCAATAATTACTACTCCTCCATCACTTTACCACTTCTTCTTAGAGCTATCAATTTCGCTAAAACATTCATAGTGGTTAAGGATTTCGAAGTTGATGTCATCCTCAGTGCCCGTAAGTCGGTGATTAATTTCGACGACTCTATTTGGATTAAAAAATCTAATAGTACCCCATTCGATGTGAGTATGGGCGCCAGCGATTCTGAGGAGGTTACTGATCTTATCGGCCTTTTCCTTCTTTTCTCTATCAAGGAAGAATTCTCCAACGTGGGCGGTGGTTTGTACCGTGATGACGGTCTTTTGACCATGACAAAGTGCGGCCCACGTGCTTGCGACAGGTTCAGAAAAGAACTCACAGCCTTCTTTAAAGGCTTCAACCTCTCCATACAGGTTGAGGCCAACCTCTCGGTCGTTAATTACCTCGACGTTACCCTCAATTTGTCGAATGGCTTGCACTACCCGTATACAAAGCCGAATGATACGCTTAATTACATAAGTAAGAATTCTAACCATCCTGCCAGCATAACCAATAACCTGGTAAGAAACGTTTCTTTGCGGCTTTCCCGTCTATCTACAAACGAGCATATTTTCACCGACCATTCCACGTATTACAATGAAGCTCTTGCTCGGAGTGGATTTGTCGATAAGGTAGCTTATACTGAGTACGAAAATAGACCTAGGAAAAATAGATCCCGGCGGATTATATGGTCCCACCATATAATATGGAGGTGGCCACACTATTAGCTAAGATCTTTCTCTCCTTTATTATGAAGCATTTCTCCCCAGCACATAAATATAGTAAAAATTTTAATAGAAATACCATTAAAATATCTTACTCTACGACTCCTAACCTTGCACATAACATCACAGCTTCAAATTTAGCTAAATTACCTAGCCGTAGGAACACGTGAAACCCTGTAGCTAGTACTAACTGTAATTGTAGGAATCGGGTTGACTGCCCCTATCTGGGAAATGCCTCTCTAGTAACATTGTCTATAAATGTAAGGTTGAAACACCCACGACCCGTAGGGCCTACATAGGGTTAACCGCCAATGAATTCAAGCAGCGTCTTTACATGCATACCCATTCTTTTCTTAACCCTTTAAGAAGAAATATGACGTCACTTTCAGCTTATATCTGGAGTCTAAAAGACTACCACACATCCAATATAAGTTACACTGGGATATCCTAGCTGAGGCTAGATCGTATAACGGAAATAAAAGACCATGTGACCTCTGCGCCGATGAGGCCCGGGAAATACTCTACGCCAAAGACCACATCTTAAACAAAAAATCTGAGGCAATTTCGGCTTGTAAACATCAATTGCACAAAACTTTCCTGTATTACAGCCCCACATTATACGCTAACGGATAGTACGAGCTATACGCGGATATTTTACGTCTTGATGTGGTAGCTAAGTATATGTTATCTTTATACCATTACTTATTTATATAGGTAAGTATATATTACCTGTATGTTTTGTGAAGGTACGTATACTTTCCCGTACGTATATTTGCTTGTATATCTTATGGCGTATATATTATATATACTGGTACATGTGCATTTGGTTATGTGTATACGTGAGTTTTGCCTCTGTGTGAGTATGCGGGTTCGTACGTATGTAGGGTGTGTGTATATGTGTACTTTGTGTTTTGGTTGACGTACGTCCGCGAACAGATGTGTATTTACATGTAGGTGTGTGCGCGCGTTATATACGTATATATGTGTGTATATTTATATACGTTTATTTAATTATGTATACACGCACACACACACACATATATATATATATATTTTTTATATATATATTTTGATGTGTATTTGGTGTATACGTTCGTATGTGTGCGGGTACAGGCGTTGCGTGGGTTCTGTTTGTACGTGCGGGTTTTTTTTTATTTGTACGTGCTTGTATTTACATACCCATGGCGAGTGTTTTCGCGTATGCTTGTGTATTTGGATGCGTGTATGTATATATTTAATTTCAATTACCTCAGTATTTTATTTACTTTATTCTTAACTCTGAAGCCGAGAATCATTCGGTTTCCTAAATAGAATTTTAGTCGACGACTTCAGTTATACCATTTACGTGGTTTTGTCTTTGCGTGTAATTGTTTTCAGTGATCGACATAATGACGTATTATCTTCGTTTTTTCCGTTCTTTGCCAGAGAACGTCTCCACCTAAGAGAATATTAGTCTACGACTTCATTTATACCATAAACGTGGTTTTGTCTTTGCGTGTAATTGTTCTCATCGATCCACATGACGTTTTATCTTCGTATTATCGTCGTTTTTTTCTGTTCTTTGCCAGGGAACGTTTCCACGAACCAAAGTATCGTCTTCCTGTCTTCCTTCGGTTGCAACGTTTTTTGAAATATTTACTTCTGCGTTCACAGATAGACTTTTTTTGTTTCAGAAGATCCCGTTAAGAGTGAAAGCTTCGATTCTTTGCTTAAACTTTAATCTGTTATTTTAATAAATATTTGCTCTATGGTTCTTATATATTTGATATATATTTATCCTTATCGAACCCTCTTTGGATTTTAGTCTTCAAATTTATTATTACTATATATAGAGAGATAATAATTGTTTCTACTTTAGGCACAAGGCCAGCAATTACCCAGTGCATTACTGGTACTTTATTTTATCGACCCCGTAAGGATGAAAGGCAAAGTCAACCTCGGCGGGATTTGAACTCAGATCGTAAAGGGACGTAACTATGCTGGAGAGCATGGCCTTCGAAACTCTACCGATACTGCCAATCCACCGCCATATAGAGATAATAATAATAATTGTTTCTACTTTTGGAACAAGGCCAGCAATTATCCCAGTGTATTACTGGTACTTTATTTTATCGAGCCTTTAAATAAATGTGAATACGTTAAGGGTGAAAACAGCGATTCTTTTCTTAAACTTGCTCTACGGTTCTTATATATTTGATATATATTTATCCTTATTGAGCCCTCTTTGGATTTTAGTCTTCAAATTTATTATTATTACTATATATATATATATATATATATATATATATATATATACTAGAATTCTGAAATAGCGATATATATATATGAATGTATATACAGTGTATTTTGCAATACACTGTATGCTTAATTAAAAGCATTTTGAAGACCATACGCTATTGTTTTAAAGTAGTGACTATGTCACTTACTTCATCTTTTTTTCAACAAACAAAGGGAGAAAAGCTGACAGATCTCTGTTTCATACTGTTGGTATTCCTCAGAGCTTAGCACTCCTCTTGTTTGTTGAAAATTATGAATGTTGGATTCTTGTAGAATTCCAGTAATAATCAGGAACTGTGTCAGCTTATCTCCCTTTGTTTGTTGAAAAAAGAAGTAAGTGACATAGTCACTGCTTTAAAACAATAGCGTAAGATCTTCAAAATGTTTTTAATTAAGCATACAGTGTATTGCAAAATACACTGTATATACATT
>OZ024744.1:51031548-51049048 GCA_964016885.1 Eledone cirrhosa | reverse complement strand
ATTTCAGTATACATATGTGGATGTACATTTTTAACTTAATTGTTTAAGCGTCAGTCATACAAAAGTGAGTTACAAACGAAACGAAATTTAATTTCGTTTCGTTATTTGTTTTTATCGTCTCCGTTGAGCCGGTACGTACTCACACTCTATGCAAATTAGTCTGCCCACTACTAATTTTCATAGAAAAAGCATATAACGATATGTGCTTTTACGATTCTCCAGAAAGGCCGGTAGATAGGTAAATATTGCTGATGAGTTGTAACAACAACGAAACTAGTTCAATATTCCTTGTCTGGCTTTCTGGAGAATAGAGGAAAGGTGTTTCCTCAAAAACCAGTATGACTCTAAAAACCGGTTTGTCTGTGTGTTTACATACAGAATAGCTGGGTACTCACAGTAAAGTAACCAGTGAAAGACTTGGTACATCTACATATGTATACGTGTGTGTATTCATATGCATACTAGTATTTCAGTATACATATGTGGATGTACATTTTTAACTTAATTGTTTAAGCGTCAGTCATACAAAAGTGAGTTACAAACGAAACGAAATTTAATTTCGTTTCGTTATTTGTTTTTATCGTCTCCGTTGAGCCGGTACGTACTCACACTCTATGCAAATTAGTCTGCCCACTACTAATTTTCATAGAAAAAGCATATAACGATATGTGCTTTTACGATTCTCCAGAAAGGCCGGTAGATAGGTAAATATTGCTGATGAGTTGTAACAACAACGAAACTAGTTCAATATTCCTTGTCTGGCTTTCTGGAGAATAGAGGAAAGGTGTTTCCTCAAAAACCAGTATGACTCTAAAAACCGGTTTGTCTGTGTGTTTACATACAGAATAGCTGGGTACTCACAGTAAAGTAACCAGTGAAAGACTTGGTACATCTACATATGTATACGTGTGTGTATTCATATGCATACTAGTATTTCAGTATACATATGTGGATGTACATTTTTAACTTAATTGTTTAAGCGTCAGTCATACAAAAGTGAGTTACAAACGAAACGAAATTTAATTTCGTTTCGTTATTTGTTTTTATCGTCTCCGTTGAGCCGGTACGTACTCACACTCTATGCAAATTAGTCTGCCCACTACTAATTTTCATAGAAAAAGCATATAACGATATGTGCTTTTACGATTCTCCAGAAAGGCCGGTAGATAGGTAAATATTGCTGATGAGTTGTAACAACAACGAAACTAGTTCAATATTCCTTGTCTGGCTTTCTGGAGAATAGAGGAAAGGTGTTTCCTCAAAAACCAGTATGACTCTAAAAACCGGTTTGTCTGTGTGTTTACATACAGAATAGCTGGGTACTCACAGTAAAGTAACCAGTGAAAGACTTGGTACATCTACATATGTATACGTGTGTGTATTCATATGCATACTAGTATTTCAGTATACATATGTGGATGTACATTTTTAACTTAATTGTTTAAGCGTCAGTCATACAAAAGTGAGTTACAAACGAAACGAAATTTAATTTCGTTTCGTTATTTGTTTTTATATATAGTAAGAAACACAGTAAACTGTGTATCTAAAATTACAAGGGTTGAAAAACCACATTTGTTTGAAATATTTAACCAAGAAGCAGACAGAATGATAAAATAAAAATATATTATTATACAAACCGCCTCAATAACCATTATATCTCTCGGACAGATTATCCCTAATCTGTTTCGCCCTGAGTCTGTTTGTAACAGATAATCTTGGGCATCATCAGCGAGAGAATCTGATTAAATGCAACAAACACTATTTGCCAACGTTCACACAGAAAGATGAATTTGTCACCTCGTGCGCCGCTAGTCAAACGTGGTAAGCGCGTATTGAATAGAAATAACAGTCCAACACACACAACTTAATAAGCTCAACTTGTGAGGGAGCAGAAATATATATGAAAATTAGAGCTAAAACTCCAATTGGAACCCTGTAACTATTAAGCTCCAAGTATAAAAATACTGAGCCGATTAATATATAGTAAGAAATATTTCAAACAAATGTGGTTTTTCAACCCTTGTAATTTTAGACACACGGTTTACTGTGTTTCTTACTATATATTAATCGGCTCAGTATTTTTATACTTGGAGCTTAATAGTTACAGGGTTCCAATTGGAGTTTTAGCTCTAATTTTCATATATATTTCTGCTTGCTCCCTCACAAGTTGAGCTTATTAAGTTGTGTGTGTTGGACTGTTATTTCTATTCAATACGCACTTACCACGTTTGACTAGCGGCGCACGAGGTGACAAATTCATCTTTCTGTGTGAACGTTGGCAAATAGTGTTTGTTGCATTTAATCAGATTCTCTCGCTGATGATGCCCAAGGATTATCTGTTACAAACAGACTCAGGGCGAAACAGATTAGGGATAATCTGTCCGAGAGATATAATGGTTATTGAGGCGGTTTGTATAATAATATATTTTTATTTTTTCATTCTGTCTGCTTCTTGGTTAAATATTTCAAACAAATGTGGTTTTTCAACCCTTGTAATTTTAGACACACGGTTTACTGTGTTTCTTACTATATATTAATCGGCTCAGTATTTTTATACTTGGAGCTTAATAGTTACAGGGTTCCAATTGGAGTTTTAGCTCTAATTTTCATATATATATATATATACGATATTAACAAATGGAAACTATATTTATAAAACCATATTTATTTTATTATACATATTTCAAGGATACCATGTTAAATTATGGTATGCCTTCATCAGACAAAATACAATATATACCAGTTTTATAAATAAACATTGACGTACCCTTTCAAAATGCAACCGTTACTTTTGGAAGACATCAGGATAGTGGATTTGTTTATTTTAGTAAGTCGTTGTGTTAAGGAGAAGGAAAAAGACGGAGAGAGAGAAAAACCGAGAGAGAGAAAAGTGGAAAAAAAAAGGGAGAAATAAATAAAGAAAAAGAAGAAAGAAAAAAGAAAAAAAGAAAACAGAGAAAAACAACAGAGAGATATCAAACCACCAGACAGAGAGAAAAAATCAAGAGAGAGAAATATAGAGATAGAGAGAGGGGAAGAGAGCGAAAACCTTAAGTCATGTCATATTAAGTTAAGTTAACAATTGAGATGAAATGAATAAATAAAATTAGAAATATTAATATTTATGAATGGAATATACATATATAATATGAGAAATTAATCATTGTTTAACTATGATTAGATATTTAGTTTAAAAATTGAGATCAATATATAAAAAAATTGGAATTTAAACATTACGAAATATATATATTGCTAGAGAAATTACCTATCATATAGCACGTACGTATACGCAAAAATACATAAATATATATATACACACACACTCAGAAAATACACATTATATCTACTCCCGCATATAATATATACATACAAAGCATAAATGATTTTTTTTTTTTTTTTTTATTAATGTTATACATCCCTTGTGTTATTAAATAAAAAATGTTAGTATATATATATATATATATAGGATTAACTTTCATGCATTTATGGCTGTTAAATTATGCATATCTGCAATCAAATTGCATGGGTAAACATGTACATGTACACACACAATTCTTACATATACATATATAAACATGTGTGTGCATCTTCACCCAATTGGTAGACACAGGTCACTCATGCATATTATACAGACAGACATATATTTATAAAAATGCATATAACACATGTATATGTATGTTAATACACACACATACATATATAGTCGTATAGAGATAAGTATACATCAATATATTACATAGTACAATTGAGTACATAAAATACAAAAGGATTATATTTTGGAAATATAATTATATCAATATAATTTAAAAGCAAAAGAATTCTACAAATATCAAAATATTAAAATATTTTAAAATATTATAGAATATTTTAAGTTAAAATACTATGTTTAATAGATTTAGTATAGAAATTTATCTTACGTATATTTTATTCAAGATATTGAAAGGATAAAGTTTTGAAAATTATGAGAAGCTATCAGAATAAAAACAAACCTAATAAAAACTAAATAAAATATTATATCAATATAACTTAAAAACAAAAGAATTCTACAAATGTCAAAATATTAAAATATTTTAAAATATTATAGAATATTTTAAGTTAAAATAATATGTTTAATATATTTAGTATAGAAATTTATACGTATATTTTACTCAAGATATTGAAAGGATAAACTTTTCTAGAATAGTTTATTATATTTATATTTATATTTAGGAAGAAAATTTATTTATACTTGAGTATTTAACCAAAGAAAATGAAAAAAATGAAAAAGGTGAAGGAATCTAATGATTTATCGACAGGTTTCATATATTAACCAAATTACTTAATTAATTATACTACATTTTAAATTTATATTTATATTTAAACGTTGAGTTCAATCTATGTCTGCAGCAACTGAATAAATTATTCCTTAAATTAAGGGCATTTTTGGTCTTTAATATAAAGAATATTTCCTCTATACAAAGATCGCAATTTTCTGAAGAGGAATTAAAAGGAGTAGCTTTTGAAATAATATTCCAAATCAGCGAATATTCAACATTATTTCGTTTTAGGTCCCATAATAGGCTAGATAGCGAAGCTGAAGATTTTTTGTTTGGATCTGTAAAAGAATTTTTATGATTATTGAAGCGGGATTTAAACTCTGTGGAGGTAGAACCGACATAATTAAATGAATTTAAATTAGTTTTAACATTACAAATATAAACTACATTTTTAGCTAAGCAGTTGTTATTTAACTGACAGTTGGATTTATTTCTACAGTTACAATTATTCGATTGAATATTGCTTGGGTTATTATTGGTATTTTGGTTAGGTTTTAAATTTCTATTATTAATTCTATTAATATTTTGCGCTAAATTTTTGGTGGAAGAGTAAGTTAATTTTATAGTATGTTTATTAAAAATTGAGTAATATCTATGTGTTCTAGAGAAGCGTTTGTCAAGAGCTTTAAAGAATAATTTAGCAATAGGGGTTTTAATATTTAGTGAGAAAGGAGGAGCGAACCATAGTATATTCCTAGTTCTATTTCTTTTTCGGCTTTCGGAATTATTGTAATGTTTTCTATTATAGTTGTTAAAATTGTTACCATAGTTAAAATTGTTATTATTTTGGTTAGTTTTTATATTATTATTATTATCGATGTATTTAATTTTATTTCTATACCCAGCTCTACCTAACGCTTCGTTGTAATAATGCGCTTTTTCATCAAATATATTCTTATTAGATGAAATTCTTGAAATTCGTTCTTGTACAGAGTTCACTATAGTATTTTTAACGGGTCTGGGGTGATTAGAGTTAAAATTGACATAATTTAAGTTCTCATTTAGTTTGTGAAATGGATAATGAAGACATGTGTTAAGATTTAGTGTTACATCTAGAAAATTGACTATTTTATGGTTATTCTCTATTTCTACTTTTAGATTAAGGTAATTAAAAAATTGTATAATTTGTTTTCTTTTTCTATTTAGTTCACAGCTATTATTTTCTATAAGCAAAAGCATGTCGTCACGATATAAGCCTCCGGTTACACCTGGTATTTTTCTATGTAGAGAATTAATTATAAATAGGCCCACAAGGTCCGTTACCTGAGCTGAGTCTGAAGATCCCATAGTTATGTCGAAATTATTATTTCTATCTGCCCTAGTCCAGAGTTGGTTATTAAATTCTATTAATGTTTTCCGTGCCGATAATATAATGTGCATTTCATTGCTAGTTAGGTCTGTATGTTTAAATGCGTAAGTTAGTGCCTTATTCAGTAGATTAGGAGTGATAGATGAGTAGTAGTTAGCAATATCCAACTGAATAAACTTATTATAGTTATATTTAATTTCTTTAAACCAATCGATAACCTCACTAGTCCCTTTCCATAATTTTAAGTAAGATAAATTAGGTAGATTCTTAATTTGTTGTATTATTCTGTCTAGAATATTTTTGCTAAGTCTGCCAAGGTCAGATTTAGATGGTGCAATTAATCTGACTGGTAAATCATTTTCAAAGTTTCTTTTATGATCCTTCATATTAATCTTAGGTTTCCTTGGCATGAAGGGTTGTGTTTTATTTTCAATGTGTAGTTCATGCATTATACAAGAGGCATATGTATTCAGTTTTTCAAGTTCGTCCTTATTTGCTACTTTATATTTCTTATATATATATATATATATATATATATATATATATATATATATATATATATATATATATATATATAAAGAATATACTAATTCTTTATAATTATCTCCAAATTATTTTGTTGAGCAAAAATTTGCCAAAGCTGCTACTATAGTTCATAGCAATGGCTCGGCTACTGTCTTTTTAACACCCCACTCCTCACTGATTAACCTCGATGTCACGTGATTGATTCTTTTGAATATGCCACCGACCAAGTAGGCAGTGATTTTTTCAATGTCTTGGAATTTAGTCCACGCTTGCTTTTTTCCATCCACTGAATTATTTTTGTATAAGTTCCCTGTGTCCACGCATCGCCTGGTAACTTAGCTGAGAATAGACTTCCTGATGACGAAACGTCTTCTCCATGCTTTCCATTTGGAAACCATGTTTATTCCCTTTCAGAAACTAATTAGTTGGAGTGAAATTTTAGTAAGTAAGTTAATTTTTATAATTTTCTTATTTTACGTCTTTCATATATATATATATATATATATATATATATATATATATATATATATAAAATATATATGAATACGTAGAAACATATATCATATATACATATAAAGATTGATAAATATGAATACAAATTTATATATATATATATATATATATATATATATATATATATATATGTATATATATATATATATAATATGAAGGATTCGGGACCCTGACGGCTGAGCTCCTGCCGTTTCAACAGCTACATCTGATGAGAAAGGAAGTAGAAATATAAGGCTTCGCGTAACATTTGACTAAATAACATAGTCTTAATAAGGAGACGTGTAAACCCATTGAACGGGAAAAGATGGGTATCAGCGAAGCCTTATATTTCTACTTCAATTTGCTATGCTGTCGTAGGATATCGTGTCAGTATTTGCATGGGGGCATGAGGTTAACTTCGCTTTTCGTCCTTACGGGGTCGATAAAATAAAGTACCAGTAATGTACTGGGTAATTGCTGGCATTGTGCCAAATGTAGAAGCAATTATTATTATTATTGGTCGTTGAAGCGAATGGACGTACTATCGTGAGCTCGTAAGTTGTTTTTTTCTGCGGTTTGAAATACGTTTGTCATTAATATTTTTGTTTCAAACAGGAAATAAGACTTTAGTCTTCGCCCCCAAGAAAGGACACCCCATAATATTCGGGCCTTTTGGCCCAAATAATATAAACTTTGTGTGTTTAAAAGAAAGTTTTTATCAAAAAAAAGAAACATGGTGGAGGCACGCCCTCCAACTTTGACTTTGCTGTCTTGCGACAGCGAGTCAAACTTTGAGGCTAATAACGCTGTCCCTCCCGCAACAATTTTTTAATGTAACACCACATCAGGCAATATCGCCAACACCAGCACCAACAACAGTGAGAACAAAAATGACAACAGCAGCAACAGCGACATTACCAAAAACAGTAAAAAAAAAAAAACAGTCGTGAACAAGAACGACAAAAGCACTAGCAACAACTACAGGAAAATCAACAACAACTGCAATAATGACAACAGAAAGAACGACAACAAAGACAACAATATCAACAACAGTGACAACCACAACAACAGCAACAACAACAATAACAACAATAGCAGCAGCAACAATATCAACCAAAGCAACAACGAAATTAACACCACGAACGAGAACATAAACAGCGATAGCACCAACAACAACAATACCAACTGCACCGAGAACAACAACAACGGCGGCACCAAAGATATAACCAACTGCAACAGTGATAACAGCAACAGCACCAACAAGAACAACGACATCAGCAACAACACCACCAACGACAACAAGAAGAACACTTTCGCTGCGGCAGCATCCAAAAAGAGGCCATGCTTCAGCAAGGACCTCTCGAACGAAGATTAAAAGTTGGCCCAGGCCTGGAAGCTAATCAAGCAAGAGCAAACCTGTGCCAACTTAACTGTCCCGGTAGAAGCTATTGAAGCAGTGGAGCGCAGAACGGTGCTTTACAGATGCATCTCAGCACAAACCAAGAGGGCAGTTTAATTCCACAAGCAGATGTCGAAGTTGCGCTGAGGTGCATCAGGGATGATACCGAATACATAGCGAGGGGCAGACAATACGGCACCATTTCGGTGCTGTTTAAGTCAGAAGCCCTCGCTATGACACACTCTATGACACCTTGCAAAACCAGCAAAGTCATAATGTACCCCTCCCATATGGGAAAAGGAACCAAGAATCACACCAGGACTTGACATGTGGTGGCTTCTGAGATGTGTGATTGTGGAGGGGACGGATACCGTCCCGATAGAAGTGACAAGAACTCCCAGAGAGGACTGGTCCGGGGTTGACCTGGAGATACATCTCCAGTTCAGGCCCGAGAATGTGAAGACAATCCCGGACCACACCCGTCTTCAGAACGGGACGGTAATACACATTATGACTGAGGTCAAAAGGCCGCATTGTTTCGTTTGTGAGGGAAAAACCCATTTGCGAGCCCTCTTCCCTCAACTACTGAAAGATGCAAGGGATCGAAGTGCTCCACTGCTGCCAACGCCGGGGCGAGGACCACAACCAACACTAACACCGGCAAAACCACCAGGAACAACACCAACAGAAAGACCACCACCAACATTGACCACCCAGGGGGAAACGAGGAAAGTTGTCATAATCCCCCTCCCCGCAAAAATACACACATAAATAAAAACATAAACACACAGACACACTTACAGACACAAACTCCTCATCTACCAGTAGTGAAGATGAGGGAAAATCAAAATCCCCAAAAATACAAAAAAAAGGAAACACAAAAAGAAAAAAAAAACTCAACAAAGCACAAAAATACCCACAATAAAAAATGCAGACACCACCCATGCAAACATCTCCCCAACAACACCAACATCAACACCACCATCAATATCACCAGAATCCCTCAAACGCAAACAACCTAAACAGACGCAAGAAATACACACACAAACATCTAAAACCACAGACACCGCACTCACCACAAACACAGACACAACCGAAACAACACCATCAAAACCATCACCACCACAGCCACGCAAACAAAACATACAAAACTTCGGGCTCGTCAGGAGAGCCAAGAAGAAACTAATGGCCCTCGTAGCACGAAGTGAAGAAATACAAAAAGAGGGGGAAATTTTTTAATCGAGCACATTTCGCGTGCCGGACGATTTGTTTCTGGTGCGAATGTCGCTCGATTTATACAAAGAGATACGAGACAGCTTTCCTCGGGACGTGGGAACCCCGAACGTAAAACCCACTTCAAGACTTTTAAAGGGGTTCCTAAAAGAAACCCCACCAACTATGGAGGTTGAACCTCCCGACCTTCACAAGAGCCCGGAAGGTAAGTAAACCTTTCCTCTCTCTTTTAGCCTGCCAACATGGCCGTATTAAGAGTAGGAAGTTTAAATGTTCGAAGCCATGTATCGTCCTGGAAGCAGAGTCACTTGCTCAACGATCTCAGGTCTCTAGAAATTAGAGCATTGGAGCATTTCTTCAATGAGAAACACGAAGCTTGCATTGTCAGAGCTAAGGCGTGTGCCAGGGAACCAAAGCTGTTCGATGGGCCCGCGTGGCGGAGGCGCAGCGTGGTAATAAAATCACAATTCGGTCTTTGGCGGACCGAGACGGACACGAGATAAGCGATTCCAAGCGGATGTGTAAGGCCTTTCACCAGCACTTTGCTCGGTTGTTCGGGGAGAGTGGTGGGTCAGAGACAGTAGCGGATTTCAGTCCCTACCTTGACGGCTTGCCGCGCATCTCGACGGTCGACGCTGAGCGCTGCGAAAGGCTGATTACTTCAGCTGAAATTCAGGACGCCTTTGTCGGCTGCATTGCTGACTTGTGGAGCTATGTCGAACAGTTGCTGTCGCGTGTAGGACTGATCCGGTTATCGGCTGAGTCTCGCCGTCTTGCTTCGAGGAGGAAGAGCAGGCAGTTTTCATCTGCCTGGTGGCCATGGCAAAAGAGATTGTGTGGTGGACAAGGTTGAAAGGGTTAAAGACAGACACTTTCTTCTTCGGCGAATCCCTAATTAACTTTTTCAAGTTTCACTTGAAGAGGCAAATCAAGGTGGAGAGGCAAGTGCTGCCTTCTAGCAAGTTTGTTGAAAGGTGGGTGAATGTAGCGAGAATGGTCCGAGTGAACGGGACCGCTCTGAATATACGCCTGTAGTTTGAGAAATGGAAAAATTGAGAGAGGGCGCTTGCCCTGGTGGTCAGGGTGGCCGTGATCTTTTGTGTGGTTTTCGCCACGAGTAACCCTCGGAGGTTTCCCCCCTATTGGGGAATATTTCATTGTTTCAATTTTCATTTTTATTGTTTATATATATATATATATATATATATATATATATAAGTTTTAATATAGATGAGATTCTACAGGACTAGAACTGTTTCATTCTTTAGAAATCACCAGGAATCTCTTTTATACTCTGCAATGTATTGAGTACCTTACTTACTGTGGTTACCTCCGATTCAACCCGGAATAACGTATATATATATATATATATATATATATATATATATATATATATATATGTGTGTGTGTGTGTGTGTGTGTTTCTATGTCTTGTTTTTCTTTTCTTATATAAATAATAAAAATCTTTACACGCACAAAACCCACATCGTACCGTCTTGTGCCGTCTGTAATGTTTTTCTTGATGTCAGCCCTTGTGGCCAATAAAGAAATCATTATTATTATTTTTATATTATTAGTATTATAGTTGCATTTATCTTGCTTTATGTTCATACGAATTAACAACCAAGTCACAACCAGTGACCTTAAGAGACAACAAGGTCCGCCATGTTCAAGAAAGAACATACACACACATGCATCTTTAGGTGTTTAGACTTGTGATGTACTTATATTGACAGAATCTTCCTTAGTATATGGTCAGTTCCCATTAGTACTATATTTTGTATTTCTCCTATACGCGGGTTTCCTGGGATTTGCGATATGTAATCATTAGACCCCTTAGGTATCATTCCCAGAGCGCCTACAACCACTGGTATTGTTTTAGTTCTCAATTTCCACATTTTTTCCAATTTCTATCTCCAGGTCCTTATACTTGCTCAATTTTTCAAATGTTTTTATAGATACATTCTTGTCTATTGGAACGGACATATCAATTAGCAGGCATACCCTCTTTTTAAAGTCCTTCATTATTATATCAGGTATATTTGCATCTATTTTTCGGTCTGTTTGGATGCTAAAGTTCCACAAATTGCGATGTGATCTTTTTCAAGTATGGGAGGTGGTTGATGCTCCCACCAATTCTTTTGATGGGGCAGGTCAAAATGCTTACACATTATCCAATGTATTCTGCAGCTCTATCGTGCCTGTTTAGGTATTCGGTTGGAGCTATAGGACTGCACATTGAAATTATATGATCAATGGTCTCTGGGTTTTTTTACATACACGCCATAATGGGTTGCATGCATTTTTTATTATGTTGGGTTGGTAATTTTTTGTTGGCAGACACTGATCTTGTGCTGATATAATCAGTCCTTCAGTCTCCGATTTCAGTCCAGAGCATGCCAACCACTGATGGGTTACAGTTTTGTCAACATCAGGATTGTTAGCTCTTTCTGGGAAATTTCCATACAGAGGCTTTTCTTGCCATTTCTTAGCCAGTTTCCGAAGCAGTTCTTTCTTTGCAGTTACTTTTACCTGCTTTGCTTTTTCTGTGTTTTTCATTTCAGCAGTAAATGGAACTTCTATTATTATTATTATTATTATTATTGAATGCCATGGTTGACGGAGGCTCAGCTCTGTAAGGTATTGTAATTTTTAACCGTTATAACATTGTTTAAAACTTGAACCCAATTGTATATAAAGACACCCTCCTCCTCGTGAGAGGGGTCTTTCTGCCCGTTATTTGGCCTTTCGGGGTTAAATAACCAGTTATTGGGGTTTTGTACCCAATATTCATTTTAAACCGTAAAAAAAACATGGCTACAAAAAAAGAATTTTCACAAGTCACTCCCACTCCTTCCGTCTTCTTTTTTCCCCAATCGTCATTACGTCAGAGAAAAGATTGTCTTTCTCCCTCCCTTCTCTAAATGTGGTGTCGCCTCTGTCGCCTCTTTCCCAAGCGACGCCATTAAAGAAAAAGAAAAATGTAGTTTCTCGTAGCGTTCTTCATCAAGAGAACGCGCGTACCGTGGAACATTTCTCCACGACGACGACGACGAAAGATGTGTGCGGTAAATACGGAAAGCCATTTCATTCGTCTGACGTCATGAAGAATAGCAGCAGCAGCAACAGTGGCGAGGAAAATACTAGTAGCAGCCGCAACATCAGCAGCAGAATAAACAACAACAGCAGCAGCAGCAACAACAACAACAACAGCAGCAGCAGCAACAACAACAACAGCAGCAACAACAACAACAACAGCAACAACGGCGGCGGAAGTCGTAGTACAAGCAGCAAAAAGATAAGTAACAGCAGCTTTGACGACAACAACAAAAAGAAAGAAAAACCAATCTCGTTTGCAGGTATCGCACAGAACCTGGAAACCATCCTTATAACAAATGAGGAATTACAGGAAGCAAGGAAGATGGTGACGAAAACCGGACACCGAGCAATCTGCAAGGTAGCCGAAGAATTTTTCGACACCCAACAGCACTGTACGGTCACGTACCGTACAGTAAGCACAAAATCACATAGGGTTGAAAGAGCCACAGAGGCTCAAATACAAAAAGCCTTAGGGTCTGTGTGGCAGCGGAAAACGCATATCACCCGAGGCAAGAAATATGCCACCGTGGACGTGCTTTTTGCCACACTCCAGGAGGCAAAGGCTCAATCCTTAGTTACCCTAAGGAGCGAGGAAATGGTGTTGGTGCCCTCCTACTGCGGGCCAAAAATTGTGATGGTCAAACTGACCCAAGTCGCCCCCGGGATGGCCCCTTTTGGCTGGCCGCGTCTGTCCTCGTCAGAATCGAGGACAAAACAACCGTACTGCAAGTATAGAAAAAAGTACGAGAAGATTGGGTCGCCGCCTCCATTGAGATGTTAATTCAAACCAACCAGGAGTGCATCGAAACTATCCTGGATGTGATAGACTTCGATAACGGCACTCAACTGCCCATAAGTGTTGAGGGCAAACGCCCGAAATGCTTTCGCTGTGGGTCGAAGACTCACCTCAGGGCCTTCTGCAATGAGAAGACCCAGAGAAAGGAGAAATCCCCTCCTTCCGAAACAGGTTCCACTACTACCAGCAACAGGACAGGCGGCAAGCAGGAAGGATAGGTCCGTGGCACCCATACCCACTCCATGGAAATCAAGAACAGCAGCAGCAGTGGAAGTATTAACAACAACAACAACAGTAATACCGACTGCAGCTGCAACAGAGTCTCCACTGCAAGCATCACCAACAAGAACAAGTGAAAGAGTGGAGCTGGTACCCCTCCCCGACCTCACAGAATCGGACATGGAGTGTGAGATGGGAGAGGGATGTAAAAAGGTCGCAAGAAAGCACAAACGCAGACGCAGCGCATCGTCGCCTTCGAAAAGGGAGGGAAAAAATGAAAAAAGGGTGAAGACTACTGCAAAGAGACTTACATCAGCAACACCACCAACACCATCACCACCCACACTAGCACTACCATCGCCACCGGCGGCAACCCCACCGCCAATAACAACAACAGCTTCAACAACACCACCAAAAGCACCAACATCGCAAACACAACAACAAAACACACACACCCAGCAACAACGACAAGAAAATAGCAGAACCACACCCCACCCCCAGAAAAAGAAATGCCCAGCAATAAATACACACAACAAGAAACTAATGACTTACATAATTGAACACACAGACATTTCACAGCTCGATACCGTTTTGAACTGTCTGACAGGTATCGACTGGATCACCCGAATGTACCAATGTGGACATGGACAAACCGCATCGGGTCATCCAGATCGTATCTCGATAGGGTTTTCTGCAGAGAACTAGATAAGGCTAGTATAAGTTGTCCACAATTTAAAATAGTCGACTACACAGACCACAAATTTGTGATCTGTGAGATCGACATAGACAGACTTCATAGTCATGGACCCGGTTACTGGACGCTGAACGCGTCTTTCCCGGGGCGCAAGGCCTACAGAGACCGGATTAGCGCATTAGTTAAGCGGGCGTTGACGGGTGGTGGTTTGCCCTGAAAAGGGCAATTAAAGTAGAGTCGATTAGGTTTAACAAAGGAGTAGCGATAGAGGAAAATAGAGTAGAGGGAGAGCTAGTCAGAAAGCTAGAAGAGACGTTTAGGACAGGCATCGCAACCGACATGCTTGCGGCGAGATTGGCACTCAACCAACGCAAAACACGAAGGCTGCGTTGTCAGAGCTAGAGCGCGTGCTCTGAAACACGAGGGGACAAAATCCGTCCTATGGGCCCGGGTGGCAGAGGCGCGACGTGGCAACAAAGCCACAATTCTGTCTTTGTCTGACCAAAATGGGCGCGTGTTGCTTGAACCCGAGCAGATGTGTGAAGCTTTTCAGCAGCACTTTGCTGAACTGTTCGGGAGCAGCAGCGGGCCGGATCGGGGTATGGACTTCAGTGCATACCTCGACGGACTGCCTTGGCTCTCGACGACCGCAGCACAGTGTTGCGAAAAGCCAATAACAGCCGGTTAAATATGGGAAGCGATGGCTAACTGCACGAGGGGTAAATCGCCAGGTTTGGACGGTCTGCCCTACTTGTTCGTTGACCTCTTGGCAGACGTCTACTGCAACTGGCAGCAAAACGGGAGCATTCCCAGTTTTGTGAGCCGGGGAGCGGTGGAGGTGCTGAGAAAAGACCCGAAAAAGGGGGATGTTATCGATAACTTCAGGCTCATAACTCTGCTAAACGCAGAGTTCAAGATTTTGGCCAAGGTGTTAGCAACGAGGTTGGCGCTTGTCGTCAAGGGTCTGGTGGGAGAGGTGCATACATGAGCCATTCCGGACAGATACATCGTAGAGAGGGTGGTTAAGGAACCTGTCACGGGTGGAGCCCTGATCAACTTGGATCAATCCAAAGCATTCGATAGGGTCGACCATCGGTACCTGGCGGCGGTCCTCGAGGCAGCCGGTTTCGGACCCGTTTTCAAGGGTTGGGTCGCTTCGATGTACAGCGACATCTGCTCAGTTGTGAGGGTAAACGGTCACCTGTCACAGCCGTTCAGCAACCGTTCAGCACTTGATATGGATGTGACTGCCATCGGCGAGACCAGTATTTCAAACACACGCGCACTAGCCCCCATTTTCGACAACTATCAAATTTTCGCATCTCTTAGTCGGCCGAGAACGGGAGGTGTTGTGGCAGTGCTGTTTATGAGAGGTCTGGATCTCGAGTTAAGGGCGATCTTCCTTCATTCGGACGGTAAATTGGTGGTCCTGGATGTGAGCAATAGCGAAAGTGATGCCTTTAAACTGGTCGCAGCGGCCGGAATTCTTTAGGCACCTGGAAGTTTTTTGGGAACGTATTGCTCTTTAGTGTTAGCGGGAGACTGGAACGGCATTTTAGACGCACGCGGGATTGTGCGGTAGTAGGAGAGGGAGAAAAAGCCTCAGGTACCTGATCAGCCAATTCCAACTGACCGACAGGTACCGACTAGATTTCTCCAATGCGCAAGAGTGGGCCCAGACCAACCGCATAGGGTTATCTAGATCGTATGTAGATAGGTTTTTCGTTAGATCAGCAAATAAGGATAGTATAGGTTGTGCACATTTCCGAACGGTCACCTATTTATATCACAAATTTGTGATCTGCATGGTTGAACTAGATAGAACATGTAGGTTAGAAACCGATTATTGGAAGCTTAACACGTCATTCCTGGTGAGTAAAGCCTAAAGAGACCGGTCACCACAGACGTGCTAGCGACGAGAATGGCATTGGACCATTTCTTCAATGCGAAACACGAAGGTTGCATTGTCGGGGCTAAGGCACGTGCTCTAAGAAACGAAGGAACCAAAGCTGTTGGATGGACCCGAGAGGCAGAGGTGCAACGTGGTAATAAAACCATCATTCGGTCTTTACTGGACCGAGATGGACGCTGCTGAACGATTCCAGGCAGATGTGTGCAGCCTTCCACCAGCAATTGGCTTGACTGTTCGGGGGATCGGGGAGTCCGACACGATAGCAGATTTCATTTTCTACCTCGGCGGCTTGCCATGACTCTGCGAAATACCGATGATAATAGACGAAATTCAGGATGCCCTTGTCGGTTGTACGAGGAACGCGTTACTCGGTTTGGATGGTCTGCCCGACGAGCTTTACGTAGACATGCCAGACTTGTTCTCTGGTCTCCTCGAAGCACTCTACTACAACTGGCAGCACAACGGGGGTATTCCCAGTTCTGTGAGCCGGGCCGTAGTAACGCTGATGGGGAGAACAAGAGGGATACTTTAGATAATTTCAGGCCCATAACTGCTCAACACAGATTAAGATTTTGGCCAAGATATTAGCGAAGAGGTTAGCACTTATCCTCGAGGATTTGGTTGGGAATGCACAAACTTATGCAATCCCGACCAGGTCCATACACGACAACCTCCAACTCATGCGATATATCATAGAGAGGGTAGGTTGTAAAACTGGCTTCGGTAGTGTTATGATCAATTTAGATAAATCGAAAGCGTTCGATAAGGTTGACCATCGATACCTGAAGGCTGTCCTCAAGGCAGCTGGCTTCGGTCCTATCTTCAGAGGCTGGATCACTGCAATGCATAGCGGCATCTGCTCAACTATCGGAATCGTTTCAGATCACGGGATCGGTCCGTCAATGGTCCCCGCTTTCCTCCATTCTGTACGTATTGACTCTCGAACCTTTACTGTGGAAGCTGGAGCTGTTGCAGGTCATCCTGCTCGAACATACCTATAGTTGACAATAAATGTAGACTGTACAAAAATGCAGCTAGAACATCTGAGTTGGGAGTGAAAGAATTTTATTTCCAGAATATGTCGTAAGCATTTTTTATTGAATTGTTCCAGGAGTGTAAAGTGATATTTGTAGCACGTCCAAGTTTCAGAAGAGTACAGAAAGAGGATAACACAAAGGATCTACAAACAGATATTTTTGTTTCATTCTCGATATGTATTTGTGACCAAACCCAAGACTTTAAACTACCAAAACATTTTGCTGCCTTTTGAATCCTTAAAGGTATTTCTGGATCAAATGATCCATCTTTATTCACAGCTCTCCCAATGTATATGAAGGATTCAATAACCTTAATATTAGCTTTCAGATACATTTTAGGTTGCTGCACAATTTGCCCAGTTGCACGTTGACATAAAATTACCGTTTTCTTTAAATTTATAGTAAAACTGACGATATCACAAGCCGAATCAAAGGCAGAAATCAGTAATTGCAATCCATGCTCAGTATG
>OZ024744.1:50961548-51026548 GCA_964016885.1 Eledone cirrhosa | reverse complement strand
AATCTAAGTCAATGAAAAACATCCTAACACATGCCAAAGTACTGCCAACCATAACAACGAAACCCACAGTAAAAAAAATGCGATAGACCCAACTGTGGCATTTGCATCAACCTAATAGAGAGTTCGGAATTCTATTTCAAAGAAGGACAACGTTTTATAGTAAAACACAATTTCACATGCGCATCAGAAAATCTAATATATGTATTAACTTGCTCAGGCTGTCGAGAACAATACATAGGCCAGACCAAAAGCAGCCTCCGCCAACGCATGACTGTCCATAGATCCCAAATTAAAATACGGGAATACAGGAAAATACCACTGAGTGAACACATTGATACCTGTGCCGCCCAAAATCATCCCAACTTCAGAATCTTTCCCCTCTATAAATTTAAAGATAATGCCACCCACACCCAGCGCATCAGCAAGGAATCTTACTTTATTAACAAATACGGACCCCGTCTAAACACTTCTCCCTAAGACGAACCCACAACATACACACGTCAACATACATACCTACCTCAGCACACATCTCTACCCACATATAAACACAATGACATACGTAAACACACATGTTCTATGGTGCAACACAAATATACACAAATTTGCATACATTTTGATGTCTATAGATATAAACGTGCCGACACACACACATACATAAACGCACACATGCATTGCACACTGATGTGCACAGGTATTCCAATACGGCAAAGCCTAATGAATTCCCCTTGCAGTACATACAATCTGGACACACTCCAGATACATATTTGTACACAGGTATACAATTTCTGGACACACTCCAGATACATGTGTACAATTTGTGCACAAGTATACAATTTGTGCATAGGTTTACAATTTCTGGACACACTCCAGATACTTATTTGTGCACAGGTATTCCAATACGGCAAGGCCTAATGGATCCCCCTTGCAGTACGTACAATCTGGACACACACACACACTCACACACACCTTGGTATTGTGCCAATACTATATATCATTTCACACCTTTTATTATTAAGGTTTTTGATGTTCTATTGAGATAATCGATTTTACTGAAAATATCGAATAATGTACACCATTCTACCAGAAAAAAATACTGGTCCACCCACACACACACGTTCTCACACACACACACACACACATATATATATACACACACACATACACACGCGTACATTAACATACAAAGAGACACACACACACACACACACACACACACACACACACACACACACACACACACACACACACACACACACACACACACACACACACTTCTCCGTATAAGACAAGAGCTGAAAAATATCTTTTAACATGTTAAAATATCCCCCACACACTTACAGACACATTCCTACTGACCATCCCTCTACCACGAATTACTCTGCTACACACACACACACACACACACACACACACACACACACACACACACACACACTTGTCTTAATAGGCATTTGAACTGTCAACAGGCTGCGGTTCGCACACACATCCCTGCTGACCATTATCACAACGAACCTCTTTACTACTACTACTACACACACACACACATATTTGTTGTGAAAGACTTATTTCTCAGTCAGCCGACACAAACCTACATTTGGCACAAAATCAATTTTTTACATTCACATGACCTCTACCGACCAATCAAAATTGTTTTGACCACAAGAATTTTTGCAACACGAATTGGCGCAAAACTTATTTTAATACCGCTGGAGCCACTTTTTTAACATAAAAACAAGTAGAATTCCCAAAACTAATCAGATTAGAGCTAACATCACGGACGCTCTATCTCAAAATAATTTTTGGAAAGCATTAGAAATGTGCAACCGGTAAAAACTTAAAACCAAAACTGAATACTAACCAATACTATTACTAATTTTTACTTATTCCGAATTAAACTATTTTTCACTGTGAACAATTTGTCAGCATTTTCTATTCCGTTTACCAATATATCATAACTTGTGTGTTACACCTCTATTCTTTTAAATATATATATATATATATATATATAATTTATTTATATGTCTATCTATCTATCTATCTACCTCTCTACCTATCGATATCCCGCTCTCACTCAATCTATATCAGAAAAAGAAAAAAATCACAATCTCTCTCTCTCTCTCTATATATATATATATATATATATATATATATATATAACTATATTATATTTTGAGAATAAACTCTCAGTCGTTTACAATAATCCAGCTCCAAGAAAAGGGATATTTCCGAGCAGTTAAATACATTAAAATATATGATAAACACAAAACGTGTTTGCATTGCAACAGACAAAGTTAGCTATTAATGAAATAAACTAATTAAAATGAATACAATTTGTCTGCCTCGATATAAGTCAATAAAGACAAGCTTATATTGGCAATGGCCATGGTTCCTGGACATATTAAAATTTCAAAATCCAAACCTGTTCCGTAGACGAATTTGAACCTCGAAACCCAAACACGTTTCGCAAAGGTGGTACGTAAATATATATAAATATATATATATATTTACGTACCACCTTTAATATATATATATATATATATATATATATATATATATATATATATACATATATATATATATATATATATATATATATATATATATATATATATATATATATATATATATATATATATATATATATATTGTTATACTTTGGGAGGGTCATGTTGCCAATAAGAAACACACGCACCAGTTGCTTTCACTTCAATTTATTATATATTTATAAATTTATAAATTTACAAATCTACAAACTTATAAATTTCTGGTTGGTTGGTTGGTTCCACAACCAGATAGTTGTTTATATATAGTCATAGTCCTTTCGTCACATACTCTGTGACCTCTTCAGTGACTGGGGATTCCTTTCTTTGTTTCTGTGCCTTTCCTTTCTTCTGTCCTACGCCATTTTGTTTCTGTGTGTGTGTTGTGTGCTCAGTTTGCGCATGCGCCACATCCGGGTGTCTGTGTGTGTTTGTGTTCATTTATCTATTTGTTTATTTATTTATTTATTTATTTACATGTTGTTGGTTGGTTGTTTGTTCTATGTGTGTGTGTGTTTTCATTTTGTCCTTAATTGTAAGTTGTGATGTTGCTGTTCCACTCATATTTTCTATTTAATTTTGGTTGTAATTCTTTTATGCTTACTGCCTCTGCAATTTGCCTAAACATTGCATCTTTTCTGTGTGTGGATTCTATTTTTATTTCTATGTTCTCTAATTTACCCTTGTGTTCTATCTTAGCATGTTGGTAGAGCACAGATGATTCTTTACTATCTTGAAGGTCTCGCCAGTGTTCATTTATTCGTTCCCCTATACTACGAGCTGTCTCACCTATGTACACTATATTTTTGTTTCTACATTGTCCTTCAGTACATCTTATGCTATACACTACATTTCTAGTTTTACAGTTAATATGGGGGCTTATTTTACAGGTTATACATTTCTTATCTATACATGAGGGTCTTTGGAACGGGTATATCTTGCTAATAAGTGTTTTTACGGAGGTACCTGGTCTTTCTACTATCTTAATATTGAGTTTATGTTTATTTAGGGCCCTTCTAAATTTGTAGGCTAGTTCGCCTCTAGGGGTTGTATTGATGAACATTACACTCTGGTATTTATTGCTATCATACCATGAGTTTATTCTATTGGCTTTGTTCCTAGTTCTTTCTATTCTATTCCAAAATTTGCTCCTATACAAGGGGCAGGTCCCATTTATGTCATTATTTACCATTTTTTCCCATTTGGTTCTGGCTCCTCTATACACTCTGATTCTATCTCTCTGATTGTAGCCAGAGAACTGCATACGGTGGATGAAGTGTTGTATGTGTCTCTCTAGTTCTTCGGGGTTGCACATGCGGGACACATTTCTCATCACCCGAACCAAATCCGCAATCAGTATGTTGATTTTGGTATGGTCCGAACTGGCCGAGTTTCGGTGGATCAGATGTTTGGAAGTCATGGGTTTGGCATAATGGGAATGGAGGATTTGTTTTTGGTTGTTAATGGTGTCTAGTACAGGTAATCGATGGTTGGGGTGTCTACTTGGGTAGTCTATAGTAACTCTAATGCTCTGGTGGATGGAGTTTGCTATTTGCTGGATGCTTTCCATTGTGTTTTTCTCTAGTTCCTGACTGTTCTTTAGTGGGGGTGTCTTAACTACGATGTTTATATCATCTACGTAGCGGGAGTACATTATCAGGGTTAAGCTGTCTTCTAATTGTTCTTTAAGTTTTTGTTTAAGTCTACTGTCCCACCATACCATGAATAAGTTAGCTATGTCGCCTGCAATGCTAACACCAATGGCTGCTCCTTCCTCTTGGGCATATGTTTTACCATTAAATTTGAACATATGTTCCTTAAGGGTTAATTTTATGCTGGCCCCTACCGCATGTGCAATCATTTTCTTCAGTTCATCGTGGTTTTCGGGTGTCCGTATGGCTCTGGTCCCCCCGTTCCATCTATCTGTGTGGGTTTTCTTGGCCATTGAGGTAATGGTATGTGGTCTGCCTCTTGCTGGTCTTGTAGGGCACAGGTTGCTAAGGTCATAAGTGTCTAGGTAACTATTACTATGGGTAAGCTTAAGTAGAAGTCCCAGCTCGCTGGTATCAATCCCACGGAACTCAACCTTGCTCTCGCTGATCATTTCTACGCATTTCTCCACAGCAAAATCCACGTCAATAGATGGATACAGGGACACAACATCCATACTGCCTATTATGCAGTTTGTTAGGTCCCCAGATCGGTTACTCACGCCGATTCTGCTGAGGAGGTCCTATGTGCTGTCACATACATCTGGGGACATCTCAATGATGGGGCGTATGATCAGGGAGAGGAAGTAGGACAGTCTGTAGTTACTAGCAATGTTAGCTCCACAGACTGGCCGTGTTGGTGGTCCCGCGACAGGGTCACAGCCCGTTTTATGGTCTTTTCGAAGCCCATACAACGCCGGCACGTCATTGTTCCAGGCCTGGAAGTTGTTGGCAGTCCTTTTGTTGGGCTGCATTATATTCGTCCACATCACCATATGGGCATTGAGGGCTTTTTCTCTATCCTCATGCCCCTGTGGTGTTACCTCTCTTGTGTTAGTGATGTGGGGTTGCATTGCCTGGATGTAGTTTGGCAGGCTGTCAACCGACATTCTGCCAGACTTGTCTGTTGGAAAGCATGCTATCTCTCCATTACGTGAGCGCTGCATGAGCTTACGCAAGCCATTTGCAGATTTTTCTCTGTGGAACCAACCAACCAACCAGAAATTTATAAGTTTGTAGATTCGTAAATTTATAAATTTATAAATATATAATAAATTGAAGTGAAAGCAACTGGTGCGTGTGTTTCTTGTTGGCAACATGACCCTCCCAAAGTATAACAATATCGGTTTCAACACACGATTTCAGATAAAGAATCTTGCTAAACAAATTCAGAAACGAAATATATATATATATATATATATATATATATATATATGTGTGTGTGTGTGTGTGTGTGTGTGTGTGTGTGTGTGTGTGTGTGTGTGTGTGTGTGTGTGTGTGTGTGTGTGTGTGTGTGTGTGTGTGTGTGTGTGTGTGTGTGTGTGTGTGTGTGTGTAGCTGTTTTGCGTTCAACGTTCAGTTATTAGTGTTGGCGTCCAGTTGGAGCACTTAGTACTGTTCATAGCTCCAGTTGTTAATGCTGAATTCATGGTTTTGGTATCCGTTACAAACAGAGTGTTAATAATAATAATAATTATATATATATATATATATATATATATATATATATATATATATATATATATATATATATATATATATATATATATATATATATATATGTATATATATATATATATTGTTATACTTAGGGAGGGTCATGTTGCCAATAAGAAACACACGCACCAGTTGCTTTCACTTCAATTTATTATAATAAATTTATAAATTTATAAATTTATAAATTTCTGGTTGGTTGGATGGTTCCACAACCAGATAGTTGTTTATATATTGTCATAGTTCTTTCGTCACACATTCTGTGACCTCTTCAGTGACTGGGGATTCCTTTCTTTGTTTCTGTGCCTCTCCTTTGTTCTGTCCTACGCCATTTTATTTCTGTGTGTGTGTTGTGTGTTCAGTCTGCGCATGCGCCACATCCGGGTGTCTGTGTGTGTTTATGTTCATTTATTTATTTGTTTATTTACATGTTACTGGTTGGTTGTTTGTTCTATGTGTGTGTGTGTTTTTTCATTTTGTCCTTAATTGTAAGTTGCGATGTTGCTGTTCCACTCATATTTTCTATTTAATTTTGGTTGTAATTCTTTTATGTTTATTGCCTCTGTAATTTGTCTAAACATTGCGTCTTTTCTGTGTGTAGATTCTATTTTTATTTCTATGTTCTCTAATTTACCCTTGTGTCCTATTTTAGCATGTTGGTAGAGTACAGATGATTCTTTACTATCTTGAAGGTCTCGCCAGTGTTCATTTATCCGTTCTCCTACACTACGAGCTGTCTCACCTATGTACACTATATTTTTGTCTCTACATTGTCCTTCAGTACATCTTATGCTATACACTACATTTCTAGTTTTGCAGTTAATATGGGGGCTTATTTTACAGGTTATACATTTCTTATCTATACATGGGGGTCTTTGAAAAGGGTATGTCTTGCTAATAAGTGTTTTTATGGAGGTACCTGGTCTTTCTACTATCTTAATATTGAGTTTATGTTTGTTTAGGGCCCTTCTAAATTTGTAAGCTAATTCCCCTCTAGGGGTTGTATCGATGAACATTACACTCTGGTAACATCACAACTTACAATTAAGGACAAAATGAAAACACACACACACATAGAACAAACAACCAACCAGTAACATGTAAATAAACAAATAAATAAATGAACATAAACACACACAGACACCCGGATGTGGCGCATGCGCAGACTGAACACACAACACACACACAGAAACAAAATGGTGTAGGACAGAACAAAGGAGAGGCACAGAAACAAAGAAAAGAATCCCAGTCACTGAAGAGGTCACAGAGTGTGTGACGAAAGAACTATGACAATATATAAACAACTATCTGGTTGTGGAACCAACCAACCAACCAGAAATTTATAAATTTATAAATTTATTATAAATTTATTATAATAAATTGAAGTGAAAGCAACTGGTGCGTGTGTTTCTTATTGGCAACATGACCCTCGCAAAGTATAACAATATCGGTTTCAACACACGATTTCAGATAAAGAATCTTGCTAAACAAATTCAGAAACGAAATATATATATATATATATATATTAAAATAACAGATTAAAGTTTAAGCAAAGAATCGCTGCTTTCACCCTTAACGGGCTCTTCTGAAACTAAAAAAATCAATCTGTGAACGCAGAAGTAAATATTTCGAAAAACGTTACACACTATATATATATATATACACACACTATATATTCATATATACACACACACACATATAGCATCATAATGTCGTAATGCAGACAGCCAGACATACATACAGATATTATAAGGGCGCAAGGTTATATCTATGTATCTATCTAAAAAGAAAGACTAAGAATTATAGAGAGAGATCGCTCAATCGCCTAATGCGGTCCCTAGGGCATTCTCAAAACACTTACAGACCATAAGTATTACAAAAAAAGTTTGAACAAAATCGGTTGGGTGGTTCTCAAGTTTTAGGGAGTTAGACAGACAGACAGACTGACATTCTCTAGTTTATTGTTATTTATTAATGTTAAAGTTTTATGATTTTTATGTAAAACCCCCGCCATCACGTCTTGTAATGTTCCATTTTTGTACGCCTCTGGGACAAATAAAGATATCTATCTATCTATCTATCTATACGTTATATCTATACTCATATCTATCTATCTATCTATCTATCTATCTATCTATCTATACGACCCCCAACCGGTGTGGGCACCGTTTGTGAGACAGGCTTTCCCACAGCTCGTCTCGCTAACGGAGCTGCAGTCCTGGGTGAAGAAAAGACCGAAAACGATGGGCGCCTGGCACATTGAATGCGCTCAGGCGCTCACAGTCCTCTGGTAAGCGGGCGCAGCAATCAGTGGAGACTCCACTTCGACATTCTATAGAGGGATTGTACGTTACAAGGGCGACGACGTGCTCGGAGAGACTCTGGGCGTCGAAGACGATGAGCTCACCAGTCTGTTTGGTAGGACTTTCCGCCCTGGACCTATGGACAACTTCCAGAGGTCCCTGGCCTGGCAGTGCTACCGAGGAGCTCTACCGGTTCGTGACAAGATCTACAGGCACGGACGCCCTGGCAGGGATCCTTCCAAGAGGACGTGTCCAAGATGTGCGCTGGACAGTGAAACAGTTCTGCACGCAATTGTACACTACCCGGGCGTAAGCGACCTGTGGAACTATGCAGAACAACTGCTGTCGCGTATGGGACAAATCCAGTTGACTGCCGAGTCCATAGTAAGGATCAAACCGCCAGACTCTTTCAAAAACGAAAGAGAGGCGGTTTTCCTCTGTACGGTGGCTATGGTGAAAGAAGTTATATGGTGGACGAGGTTGAGAGGACTGAGGACAGATGCCTTTCTCTCCGGACAACAATTGATTCCCTTCTTTAAGTATCACTTTAGAAGGAGAATCAGAGTGGAGAGAGAGGCACTGCACCCCAGTAAATTTACTAAAAGGTGGGTGAATGAAGCGAACATGGCCCGAGTGATTGGGCCTTCTCTGTTTATAAGCCTGTAGGTTGAGGGAGAGAGCAAAAGGAAGAAAGGAGCACTTGCACAACACGCTCCTGGAGTTGAGGGTTGTTCTATCGACAGGGTATTAAACAACCCATTTGTGGCGCCTACCCCCTATTGGGGATTTCGATTGTTGAAATTGTTTGTTTTTATATTTTTTACACGACTGTATGTAAAATCCCCGGCATGTCTTTGTATTGTCCCTTTTTTTTGTTGCGCCCTTGTGGCTAATACAGAAATCTATCTATCTATCTATACGTTAACCTAATATATTCCTTCCATATACTGTACCGATTGTGTTGTTTCTGTTTACTTTTACACACACACACACACACACACACACACACACATATATATATATATGGGCCATTCTGCTAGTATATAATAAAATAACAATTGAAATCCCCAATAGGGGGAACGTTACTGCAGGGTTGTTTTACACCCGTGGATAGAACAACCCTCAACACCAGGAACACGTTTTGTAGGTGTTCCTGTCTTCCCGCTGTTTATCTTCCTCAACCTACAGGTTTATATACAGAGAAGGCCCATTCACTTGGGCCATTTTCGCCACATTCACCCACCTTTCAGCGAATTTACTGGGGTGTAGCACCTCTCTCTCCACTCTCACCTGCAGTGGTACTTAAAGAAGGGGATAAGTTGTTGTCCGGAGAGAAAGGTGCTTGCCGTCAGTCCTTTTAACCTCGTCCACCATATTTCCTCTTTCGTCATAGCCACAAGACAGAGGAAAACCGCCTCTCCTTCATTCTTAAATGAAGGCGGCGGGGTGATCCTCACGATGGACTCGGCTGACAACTGGATGCGCCCTACACGTGACAGTAGCTGTTCGACATAATTCCACAGGTCGGCCACCCCTGGGCACTGAACAATTGCGTGCAGACCGGTTTCGATAGATAGATAGATTTCTTTATTTGCCACAAGGGCGCACAAGAAACGGGGACAATACAAAGACATGCCGGGGATTTTACATACAGTCGTGTAAAAAATATAAAACAAACAATTACAACAATCGAAATCCCCAAAAGGGGGGAAGCGCCACAAATGGGTTGTTTAAAACCCCGTCGATAGAACAACCCTCAACTCCTACAGGCTTATAAACAGAGAAGGCCCAATCACTCGGGCCATTTTCGCTTCATTCACCCACCTTTCAGTAAATTTACTGGGGTGCAGTGCCTCTCTCTCCACTCTGATTCTCCTTCTAAAGTGATACTTAAAGATGGGAATCGTCCACCATATAACTTCTTTCACCATAGCCACTGTACAGAGGAAACCGCCTCTCTTTCGTTTTTGAAAGAGGCTGGCGGTTTGATCCTTACTATGGACTCGGCAGTCAACTGGATTTGTCCCATACGCGACAACAGTAGTTCTACATAGTTCCACAGGTCGGTTACGCCCGGGCAGTGTACAATTGCGTGCAATGTCCTGCTCGCATCTTGGACAAGTCCTCTTGGAAGAGCTCCTCGGTAGCACTGCCAGGCCAGGGACCTCTGGAAGTTGTGTATAGGTCCCGAGCGGAAAATCCTACCAAACAGACTGGTGAGTTCGTCGTCTTCGACGCCCAGAGTCTCTCCGAACACGTCGTCGCCTTTGTAACGTACAATCCCTCTATAGAATGTCGAAGTGGAGTCTCCACTGATTGCTGCGGCCGCTTGCCAGAGGACTGTGAGCGCCTGAGCGCATTCAATGTGCCAGGCGCTCATCGTTTTCGGTCTTTTCTTGACCCAGGATTTCCGAGGTGCTTGACACCATTACCGTAAGGTTGTCGGCATAAGCTGACGCCGCTTTATGCAGTCCTGGTTCTAGAGGGATGCCCTGCAACAGCTCCAATTTCTGCAGTAGTGGCTCTAGAGTCAATACATACAGAATGGAGGAGAGAGGGCACCCCTGTCCAATGGAACGCGTGATTGCGAACGGCTCCGATAGGTAGCCGTTCACCTTGACCCTCGAGCTGATGCTGGTGTGCATCGCCTCGATCCAGCCTCTGAAAACGGGACCGAAACCGGCCGCCTTGAGAACCGCTTCCAAGTATCGATGGTCGACCCTATCGAATGCCTTAAACTGATCCAAATTGATCAGAGCCCCACCGAAGCCGGGTTTACTACCCACCCTCTCTATGATGTATCGCATGAGGTGGAGGTTGTTGTGTATGGACCTGGTTGGGATTGCACAAGTTTGCGCTTTCCCTACCAGGTTCTCGACGACAAGCGCCAACCTCATCGCTAGCTCCTTGGCCAAAATCTTTAACTCTGTGTTGAGCAGAGTTATGGGCCTGAAGTTGTTACTTTCGCCCCCCTTGTTCTTGTCTTTCCTGATCAGCGTTACTACGCCCTTGCCTGCAGAACTGGGAATTCTCCCGTTCTGCTGCCAATTGCAGTAGACGGCTTCGAGGACGCCAGAGAACAAGTCCGGCATGCATATGTAAAACTGATAGGGTAGACCATCTAGGCCGGGTGACAGCGGCCCAGGGCGTCCCGTTTCTCAGTGTCCGTGATCGATCTTTCGCAGAACTCGGCGTCCGTGTTCGAGAGACGCCGCAGGCCGTCGGGGTATGAACTAAAGTCCATTGCCTCGTTCGGCTCACCGTCGTTTTGCTCAAACAGTCGCGCAAAGTGCTGCTGAAAAGCCGCGCACATTCGCTTGGGGTCAAGTAGCACGCGTCCGTTTTGGACTTTCAAAGACCGAATCGTGGACTTGTTGCCACTTTTTGCCTCCGCCACTCGAGCCCAGCTGACAGCTTTCGCTCCTTAGTTTCCTAGAGCACGTGTTTTGCTTCTGACCATGCAGCCTTCGTGTTTCGCATAAAAAAACTGGTTCAGTGCCGTTCTCGACGCTAACACTCTAGCCGCGTTGCCACTTCTAAGTGCCTCCTCTACCCTGGCTACTAGTTCTCTTTCTATTTTGTTTTTCTCTAAGGCTAACTCTCTGCTAAACCCTATCGATTCTACTCTAATTGCTTTCTTGAGAGAGTACCACCATCTATTGTTGACGATGGCTCCCGTTAACTGTTGCTTGACTAGTCTACTTATCCGTTCACTGTAAGCTTTACGTGCCGGCAACGAAACGTTCAGCTTCCAGTATCCAGGTCCCTGTCTATGTGTTCTGTCACGGTTGACTATGCAGACGACTAATTTGTGATCTGAATAGGTAAGCATGTGCATTCGTGGATAGCTTAACATCTCCTTGTCTTTTTCTCTAATGAAGAACCTATCTAAATACGATCTAGATGTCCCGCTGAGGTTTGCCCACATCCACTCTGGTGCAGTCGGGAAATCCAGTCGATACCTATCGGCCAGTTGGAATTGGCCGATTAAAGTTTTGAGGCTGTTGCACCTCCCTCTACTGGGACATGCTCCTACATAGTCCCATCGTGTATCTACGATACCATTCCAGTTTCCCACTAAAGGTCAGGAGCGAGAAGATCCCAGAAAAGACTCTAGACGCTTAAAGAAGTCTGGCCGTGATTGCGATTGCCCGGTCTGGGCATAAACGGCCACCAGTCTGAAGGCTCCACCTCCAATACTGTTCACGTCTAGGACTACCAGTCCACCTCCTGGCTGACAGAGAGATGCGTAGATCTTAAAGTCGTCGAAGATGGGAGCTAGTTGCTGCCTGTTGTGTATCCTGGACTCGGTGATGGCCATCAAATCCATACCGTGTGACCTTAGTCCGTTTCAAAGTTGGCCCTGTTTCCAAGGCATCCCTAGGCCACGCACATTCACGCTTCCAACTTGTAAACTAGCCATGTTGGTGAAGAAGAGTTGGCGAAAAGGGACGAAATGGTGATCGGGTTGTTCAATCTCCATTTCAGTTCTGGTGGTGGTGTTGGGTGGGGTGGCGAAACATTTTCATAAGACGCGGTTAATAGGTTTTTGACAGGGGTTGCCAACATCCTGCGAAAACTGTTCTTTCAATTTCTGATAGGTTTCTATCGAAACCCTTATTAGTTTTAGGTGTGGAGACGATTCTGCTTTGGCGAAAGTTTTGCCCTCCGTCTCCACCTTTATTTTGTTGTTGTCGTCGATGACGACTTTTTCGGGTATTTTGGAGATTCTCTCCGGCCTCATCTGCATCAGAGTCTCCAAATCAGAACCCGCCCACCTTTGTCTAATAGACTTTCGTATCGAAAGAATCATATCAGTCTCTGGCTCTACGAAGCCAGCCAAGATCCACCAGACGTTAATGTTTGGTGGTATATTTTTTATTTTTATTTTTGTGTCCTTTTTCCCATGTACGTAGAGAAAAAGGTGAATGCGTTTGACACCATTGGTGTCACAGAATGTTTTTGGGCGAGTGCCTCGCTTTTAAACAGTACGGAAATACTTCCGTACTATTTTCCTCGTTGAAGAAAGTCAATATTTTCTAGAGTCTGCTTCAAGGTGGCTTCTATGTCTCCTTGACTCACAAATATTGGCTTTCTCGTTGTGTTTGAGACAGTCCTGAAGGCCACTGTCCTTTGAACTGTCTCTTCTTTTATTTCGAGGAGTGAGTTGATACTAAACCCACCCTTGTTTTCGAAAGTTACAAATTTTCTCCTTTGCTGGAGCATATCTCTTGCATTGGAGATGTCAAGATTTATAAAATCTTGTTTTTGGTTCACTGTTTCAGCGAAAGACATGTTTTTTTTTTGTGGTGTTGCTGTTGTTGTTGTTGATGTTATCGTTGTTAGCCTCGCTGTTGGAAATTGCAATTTCTTGATGAGGTGAAATTTTATCTGTAGATGTATATATGGAGTTGTTGTTGTTGGCTGTTTCATGTGTATGTATATTAATAGGTTTAATTCCTGTGTTTTCCTGTGTATGTTATTATTTTTCTCCGCGTCGACGGTAGACATTTTTAAATGTTCAAGTGGCAATCTTATTTTTTCTTTGTTGACAGTCGTATCCATGACGACGTCCATAATGGCAGAAGCAGATATAACGTTAATATCTGCCTCTCTACCTCTCTTCTCTCTGTTAACGTTCTTTCCGAGTTATTCATGTTTTATAGTCGGCAAAATTTGACTTTTTTAAACAATTTTTAACTTAAATATTCCCCCCCTAAAGGGGCGAAAAGTGGGATTACCACCCAGCTGACAATTCAGCTTGGGCGTTAATCAACAAAATTATATGTTTTTCCAAACAATTAGTTCAGTTTTTTGTATAGAAATTTACAAAAAAGCTTACCAGCGATGTTCCACGCGTCAGGCAGATAGATAGATAGATAGATAGATAGATAGATAGATAGATAGATAGATAGATAGATAGATAGATAGATAGATAGATAGATAGATAGATAGATAAATAGATAGATAGATGGATAGATAGATAGATAGATAGATAGATAGATAGATAGATTTCTTTATTAGCCACAAGGGCGCAACAAGAAAGGGGACAATACAAAGACATGCCGGGGATTTTACATACAGTCGTGTAAAAAATATAAAAACAAACAATTTCAACAATCGAAATCCCCAATAGGGGGGAGGCGCCACAAATGGGTTGTTTAATACCCCGTCGATAGAACAACCCTCAACTCAAGGAGCGTGTTGTGCAAGTGCTCCTTTCTTCCTTTTGCTCTCTTCCTCAACCTACAGGCTTATAAACAGAGAAGGCCCAATCACTCGGGCCATTTTCGCTTCATTCACCCACCTTTCAGTAAATTTACTGGGGTGCAGTGCCTCTCTCTCCACCCTGATTCTCCTTCTAAAGTGATACTTAAAGAATGGAATCAATTGTTGTCTGGAGAGAAAGGCATCTGTCCTCAGTCCTCTCAACCTCGTCCACCATATAACTTCTTTCACCATAGCCACCGTACAGAGGAAAACCGCCTCTCTTTCGTTTTTGAAAGAGTCTGGCGGTTTGATCCTTACTATGGACTCGGCAGTCAACTGTATTTGTCCCATACGCGACAGCAGTGGTTCTGCATAGTTCCACAGGTCGCTTACGCCCGGGCAGTGTACAATTGCGTGCAGAACTGTTTCAATGTCCTGCGCACATCTTGGACACGTCCTCTTGGAAGGATCCCTGCCAGGGCGTCCGTGCCTGTAGATCTTGTCATGAACCGGTAGAGCTCCTCGGTAGCACTGCCAGGCCAGGGACCTCTGGAAGTTGTCCATACGTCCCGGGCGGAAAGTCCTACCAAACAGACTGGTGAGCTCATCGTCTTCGACGCCCAGAGTCTCTCCGAGCACGTCGTCGCCCTTGTAACGTACAATCCCTCTATAGAATGTCGAAGTGGAGTCTCCACTGATTGCTGCGCCCGCTTGCCAGAGGACTGTGAGCGCCTGAGCGCATTCAATGTGCCAGGCGCCCATCGTTTTCGGTCTTTTCTTCACCCAGGACTGCAGCTCCGTTAGCGAGACGAGCTGTGGGAAAGCCTGTCTCACAAACGGTGCCCACACCGGTTGGGGGGTCGGTGAGGAATACCTGGAGATGCCGCAGCCTCAGTGCATGTTTGCGCATCATCAGCCACGGCATTCCCAGCCCTCCGTCGGAAGGGTGCTGACAGCAGACGGATCTCCTCACCAGCGGAGCCTGCTTCTTCCACAGAAACTGGAAGAGCATGCGTTCCATCTTGGCGAGGTATTCACGGGGACAAGGCACGACAGTCAAGCGGTAGTGGATGACGGACGCTATGAAAGTGTTCGCCACCTCTGCTCGACCTTTCAAGGACAGTTTGCACTCTGCCCACTTCTGGGTGAGCGCAAATACCTTGGCCGTGACCTCGTGCCAGTTTTTCTCCGCCTGGAGGTCTGGACCGAACCAGACCCCGAGCATTTCACCGGTCCGTCCGTCCAGCGTCCAACGACGCTGTCGGATGTCATCGGTTTGCCTCTCCACGTACCGAGTTGCAAACCGACAGACTTGTCTGGGTTTAGTTTTGCTCCCGTCAGCGTTTCGTATTCTTTCAGTATGTTGCCGATCACCCCGATTTCCGAGGTGCTCGACACCATTACTGTCACGTCGTCGGCATAAGCCGACGCCGCTTTGCGCAGTCCCGGTTCTAGGGGGATTCCTTGCAACAGCTCCAATTTCCGCAGTAGTGGCTCTAGAGTCAATACATACAGAATGGAGGAGAGAGGGCATCCCTGTCGAATGGAACGCGTGATTGCGAACGGCTCCGATAGGTAGCCGTTCACCTTGACCCTCGAGCAGATGCTGGTATGCATCGCCTCGATCCATCCTCTGAACACGGGACCGAAACCGGCCGCCTTGAGAACCGCTTCCAAGTATCGATGATAGATAGATAGATAGATAGAAATATGCATATATGGGAGTGTGTCTATATATATAGGTATATATATTTATATTTCTGTGTGTGTCTGTATGTATGTTTGTCTGTCTGTCTATCTGTTTCCCTATTTATCTATCAATGTATCTATCTGTCTCTCTTTCTATATATATATATCTTTCTGTCTAACTCATCACGTAATTAATTCTAGTTTGTATTAAACATATTAACACAAACTTAACTCTTGTTAAAGTTTAATAAGAACAACCTAAAAAACAACTGTGTATACATGTAAAAAAAAACTAAAAAGAGAAGAAAAGATTAGACACTCCCTGGACTACACGAGAACCAAATTAGCAAAAACATTCGTTGAATTTGCAGCGTTCATGGTTTTAGCAATGGCGGACATTAAATTACTTCTCTTCATAATTATATCAAAATGACCGAACTCTTGCAAGTCGATAAGATAATTAGAAGGAAATATTTCCAACGATATACATTAATTAAGTGTATTTATGAGCTCCTGTTATTATTGTTTGAAAGAAGCAAAAAAAAAAGAAAATATGTTTGAGTATGTATGTTATGTGTAAGTGTGCGGTCGTATTACGTAGCTATATATATATATAGAGAGAGAGAGAGAGATGTGTGAGAGAGTATGTGTATGTATGTTTATGGATGAGTGTTATATAAAGGAAATGGTCAAAATTGAAATTCCATTGGTAATCTACATACATATGCATACATATATATAGATAGGGAGAGGATAGTTATGTCTATATAAAATGTATTGTAGATTTTCTAATATATGCTACATTAATACCTATTACTTAAGTATTTGCATCACCAATAAATGCATATTATGCAAATTAGACAAGCTATCTTAGTTAAATTCTTGATTTTTGCTTGATATTAATAGCGTTTAAATATAACTCTCTTTGAGAATGAATAAATACAAGTGTTTATCTTCAGTTGTGAAATATACAAAAGCTGTTTCAAATAATTCTGTATACATAAGAATATTTTTGATATTCGTTTAGAATTTCACAGCAAAGTTTATAAATTGTAGTTATATCTACAGTCAATCTATCTCAGATTGTTAAATATGAAGTGTGTTGTCTCAACTATTGTCTATAGTGATCGTCTGTCATTACAGACATTTTTTTGTGTTTGAGGCGATCACATTTTCCAATTTCTAACTCTCCCAGATCTTCGTAAATTTATAAAGCATATATACATATATATATATATATATATATATATATATATATATATATATATATATATATATTCCTGAGTTCAGTCGTTTTCGTCGCTATGGTCACTGCGGTCCTTCTATCGGTCGTTGTCTTCATTTTGCAAAGGTGTCTAAACGTAATGTTATAACTCTAGGGTTATATACCCTATAGAGTGCTTAGCTGCACACCGAAACTGCATTCGTTTGCTTGGCTGCAACCATGGCTTCGTTGATGCTGTACTAAATTTTGTATTATATATATATATATATATATATATATATATATATATATATATATATATATATATATATATATATATATTCATTAGTTAAGCAAAACAAGACCACAAATTTCACAAGGAAAACATTATTAAAAGATTGTCAACATATTTTAGTTTGATGTAAGGAATGTAGAGAATAATAATAATATTAATAATAATAATGTCCGTTTACAATTGTTTCGCTACTCCATATAATATTTCTGGATCAGATGACTATATATCATGATGACTATCTCCATCTCTCTCTTTAAGATTGGTTACTCTTGAACTGTGTATATATATATATATATATATATATATATATATATATATATATATATATATATATATATATATATATATAATGTTATCTTTGAAGCCCCTTTCTAGAAGGGCTCTGTTGTAGTAGCGGAGCTGCCTTATCAAATATCTTCTTAGATGTTAGAAATATTACTAATATGGACTAGATTTTTTTAAATTTCAGGGAATGGTGGTGGTGACAGGAATCATTATTAATATATTTAGGTTTCTTTATTAGATTCATGAAGCGTTTGTAGGAACCTGTAGTCAGGTCGAGGTTTACATCCAAGGCTTTACAGAGGTTAGTATCTAAGTTCAAAAGAGCGAAAAGTTCAAAATCTTCCAGAGCTTGAATTCATCAAATAATTATCTAAACTCAAAACATGAGATTTTCGTTTGCTGTTTATATCTCTCAAAATCTATTTACTTTCCTCGCGGAAACATTAGTTCCCCAACATACAGCCTTCACAGCCAAAAGTACTAAACCCACCTTAGATTTGACACTAAATGCTAATACTATTCTTTTTTTTATTACAGCTTTCTGTTTCTTTCTCTGCCATCATAGTGTCATATTATTAAGTGATGGACACACTCATGAACAATAGCACACATGTACAGACTCACTCACACAACACAGACTTTCACAAAAATGTATCAATTCTCTCTTCATCAAAGAACCCCGATAGTTATGATTGGGGGAGGGGCACTAGTTAAGTCAGTAGTTTTACCAGAGTTGTCTACCTTCGCATTTAAAAATAAAACAAGTCTCTTTTTTACGTCTTCTCTTCCTACGACATCTGATCTCGATGTCTCGTTCAGATATTTTAAAATATGATGCCTGATGGAAAGTTCACTTATTACAGATTGCGATCATGCAATCTAAGTCTTGCCATGAAACCTAAGGTAGCGCTGCAATTTACGATAGCGTTACGATTCTTAATGTGTGTGTGTGAGGGAGGGGGGGGGGCGCATGATAGACTTCAGAACAGTTTTCGCCTACTAAACTTCACAGTTCCCTTCATAATATATTTGATCAACTTAAAGAGAAACACTTGTTTAAATATTCGGAACTATAACAATATTGTGAAGCCGGCTTCTTAACTATACAGTTATGTCTGCTGTTATTTTAGTCGCTCATATTAAAATAAATAAATAGATCAAGTGAAGGTGCTGTGAGATTTCAGGACACAATCAGAAAAGAAATTAGAACACAATAGGCCTGACCTGGTGGTTTTTTACAAGGAAAACAGATCGCGCTGATTGTAGATGCAGCCTACCCATTTGACACGAGAGTGCAAGAAAAGGAGAAGGAGCAAATTAACCGATACCAGGATTTAAAGAGGGAATTAAAAAGGATTTGGGATTGTCATGAGATCAAGGTCGTCCCGATTGTCATAGGAACACTAGGTACTATCTCAAAGAGTTTTCAAAGATGGTTAAAGAACATTAGTCCAGCCCCCTTTTTTTGGAACACTTCAAATGGCATGCTTGCTGGGAGGAGCAAGAACCCTCAGATACGTCCTGAATATCTGAGGCTGCAGGTAGTGGCTTGATATTCATTTCGACAAACTTTCCAGTTAAATAACACCAATGACTGAGACTCAAAGAATAATAATAATAATAATAATAATAATAATAATAATAATAATGTTTTCTTTATTAACCACGAGGGTTGACATAAAGTATAACATTAAGGACATCACAAGACGGTACGGGACGGTACAAATGGGCATTTCTCGTGTAAAGAAAAAACAAAAACAAAGAAAATGACAAAAAAAAGAAACAAAGGAAAATTCCTCAATAGGGGGGGGAGACTTCCGAGGGACATTTGTGGAGAAAGGCCATTAAAAGACCACAGTGACCCTGACCACCAGGACAAATGCCCTCTACCAGTTTTCCACCTTTAATTTACAGATACATACTCAGAGTAGGCCCATTCACTCGGGCCATTCTTGCCTCTCTCACCCATCTTTCAACAAAATGCTGGGAAGAGAGCACTTCCCTCTCTACCCTGATTTTCCTTTTCAAATGAAATTTGAAAAAGTTAATCAGGGCATCACCGAAGAGGTAAGTGCTCGTCTTCAGCACTTTCAAACGTGTCCACCACACTATCTCTTTCGCCATGGCCACCAGGCAGATAAAAACTGCCTGCCCTTCCTGGCTAAAGGAAGAGGGCGTGGCAATCCTCACGATGGACTCAGTTGATAGCCGGATCCGTCCTACACGCGGCAGCAGGTGTTCGACATAAAACTACAAGTCAGCAATGCTCGGACACTGGACGAATGCGTGCAGGATGGTTTCGTCACCCAGCGCGCATCTTGAACAGACCCGGCTGACGGCACTTCCAAGCCTGTAGAGTTTATCCCGAGCTGGCAAAGCTCCTCGGTGGCACTGCCAGGCCAGGGATTTCTGGAAGTTGTCCATGGACCCCGGCCCGAATGTTCTCCCGAAAAGATTGGCTAGTTGAATTTCGTCGACGTCCAGAGTCTGCCCAAGGACGTCGTCGCTCTTTCCCTCCACTAACCCTCTATAGAACCTCAAGGTGGAGTTTCCACCGATCGTATTGCCCGACTGGTCTGGAATGGCGCATGTCTGCGCCTCTCCCGCTAGACCACCGACGAGAAGCGCCAACTTGTTAGCTACCACCTTGGCCAAAATCTTGAACTCTGCTTTTAGTCTAAAATTATCTATCTTATCCTCCTTGTTTGGGTCCTTTCTCAAGAGCGCTACTGCTCCTCGGCTCACAGAGCTGGGAATTCTCCCGTTCTGCCAGTTGCAGTAGACATCCGCCAAGAGGTCGCTGAACAAGTCTGGCATTTGTACGTAAAGTTCGTAGGGCAGACCATCCAAACCTGGCGATTTACCCATCGTGCAGTCAGTCATTGCTACTCGTATTTCAGCGGTTGTTATGGGCCTTTCGCAACACTCCACTTCAGTGGCCGAGAGGCGCGGCAGTCCGTCGTGGTAGGCGCTAAAGTCCATCCTGCGATCCGACCCACTGCTGCCCCCGAACAGCAGTGCGAAGTGCCGTTGAAAAGCCGGACACATTTGCTCGGGTCCGTGTAACATGCGTCCGTCATGGTCCTCCAAAGACCGGATCATGGCTTTGTTGCCACGACGCGCCTCCGCACTCGGGCCCATCGAAGGCTTTTGTCCCCTCGTTTCTGAGACCACCTCGATTTCTGAGGTGTCCGACACCATCACGGTGATGTCGTCCACATAAGCCGACACAGCCTTTCCGCGTCCCGGTTCGAACGGGAAGCCCTGCAACAGCTCCAGCTTCCGCAGTAAAGGCTCGAGAGTCAATACGTACAGAAGGGAGGAGAGAGGGCACCCTTGACGGACCGATCGGGAGACCTGAAACGGTTCCGAGAGGTGGCCATTAATTTTGACCATCGAGCAAGTGCCGCTGTGCATTGCAGCGATCCAGCTTCTGAAGACGAGGCCGAAGCCAGCCGCCTTGAGGACAGCCTCCATGTACCGATGGTCGACCCTATCGAATGCTTTCGATTGATCTAAATAGATTAGAGCCCCACCGAAGCCAGGTTTACACCCTACCCTCTCTATGATGTATCGCATTAGGTGGAGGTTGTCGTGTATGGACTTGGTTCGGATTGCGCAAGTTTGCGCCTCCTCAACCAAATCCCCGACGAGAAGCGCCAACCTCTTCGCTAACACCCTGGCCAAAATCTTAAACTCTGTGTTGAGCAGAGTTATGGGCCTGAAATTGTCTAATGTGCCCCTCTTGTTCTCGTCTTTCCTTATCAGCGACACTACGCCCCGGCTCACAGAACTGGGAATACTCCCGTTTTGCTGCCAGTTACAGTAGAGGGCTTCGAGGAGATTGGAGAACAACTCTGGCATATTTACGTAAAGCTCGTAGGGCAGACCATCCAAACCGGGTGACTTGCGCCTCATGCAGCCGACAAGGGCATCCTGAATCTCGGCTGAAGTAATTGGCCTTTCACAGCGCCCAGCGTCAGCCGTCGATAGTTGCGGCAAGCCATCGAGGTAGGGACTGAAGTCCGCCATCTCTGACCCGCCACTTCCCCCGAACAACCGAGCAAAATGTTGGCGAAAGGCCTCACACATCCGCTTGGAATCGTTCAGCTCGTGTCCATCTCGGTCCATCAAAGACCGAATCGTGGTTTTATTACCACGCTGCGCCTCTGCCACGCGGACCCATTGAACAGCTTTGGTTCCCTCGTTTCTCAGAGCACGCGCCTTAGCTCTGACAATGCAACCTTCGTGTTTCGCATTGAAGAAATGGTCTAATGCCATTCTCGCCGCTAGCACGTCAGTTGCAATGCCACTACCAATAGCCTCGTCTAACTTATCTACCAACTCCCCCTCCTTTCTATTTTTCTCTAATGCCACTTCTTTGCTAAACTCTATCGACACTACTCTAATCTCTCTTTTGAGAGCCCCCCACCATCTATTGTTGACGATTCCCCCTGTCAACTTTTTCTTAACTAAATTGTTGACCTGGTCCCTGTAAGACCATACAGATCACAAACTTGTGATCTGAATAGGCGACCGTTTCAAAACGTGGACAGCTTACACTATTTCTGTCTATTTTCCTAATGAATATCCTGTCTATATACGATCTAGATGACCCTATGCGGTTAGCCCAGGTCCACACTGGCGCATTAGGGAAATCTAGTCGGTACCTGTCAGACAGTTGGAACTGGCTGATCAGGTTCTTGAGGCTTTTGCACCCCCTCGCTCCTATCGGATACTCCCACACAGTCCCAGCGTGCGTCTAAGATGCTGTTCCAGTCCCCCGCTAACAGTAAAGGGCGAGACGTACCCAGAAAGGCTTCCAGGCGTCTAAAGAAGTCCGGCCGACCTGCCCCAGTAGGAGCATAGACGGCCACCAGTCTAAAGGCACCACCTTCATTATTGTTCACGTCCAGGACCACCAACTTCCCGTCTGGGTCCCGAAAGATCGACCTTACCTCGAGATCCAGGCCTTTCCTAAACAGCACTGCCACCCGCCTCCCATTCCCGGCCGGCTAACAGATGCAAAAATCTGATAATCGTCGAAAATGGGGGCTAGTGCGCGCGTGTCGGAAATCCTGGTCTCGCAGACTGCAATTACATTCATTTCTATAGACCTGAGGTCGTTGAGCAGGTGACGCTGCTTCCAGGACGATCCCAGGCCTCGAACATTTAAACATCCTACTCTCAATACGGCCATGTTGGCAGGTTAAACAGAGAGAGAGGAAGGTTTACTTACCTTCCGGGCTCTTGTGAAGGCCGGGTTGTTCGACCTCCATAGTTAGTGGGGTTTCTTTTGGGAACCCCTTTAAAAGTCTTGAAGTGGGTTTTACGTTCGGGGTTCCCACGTCCCGAGGAAAGCTGTCTCGTATTTCTTTGAATATGTCGAGCGACATTCGCACCAGAACCAAATCGTCCGGCACGCGAAATGTGCTCGATTTAAAAGTGTCCCCCTCTTTTTGTATATTTTCACTTCGTGCTACGAGGGCCATCAGTTCCTTGTTGGCCCTCCTAACGAGCACGAAGTTTTGTATGTTTTGTTGGTGTGATTTTATTTGTTTGCGTGGCTGTGGTGGTGATGGTTTTGGTGGTGTTGTTTCGGTTGTATCTGTGTTTGTTGTGAGTGCGGTGTCCGTGGTTTCAGATGTTTGTGTGTATATTTGTTCTTGCGTCTGTTTCGGTTGTTTGCGTTTGGGGGATTCTGATGATGGTGATGGTGGTGTTGATGGTGGTGTTATTTGAGAGATGTTTGCGTGGGTGGTGTCTGCGTTTTTTATTGTGGGTACTTTTGTGCTTTGTTGAGTTTTTTTTTCTTTTTGTGTTTCCTTTTTTGTATTTTGGGGGATTTGGGATTTCCCTCATTTTCACTACTGGTAGATGAGGGGTCTGTGTCTGTAAGTGTATCTGTATGTATGTTTATGGCTTTATTGGTGTGTGTATTTGGGGGGGGGGGGTTGACAGTTTTCCTCGTTTCCCCCCTGGGTAGTCAATGTTGGTGGTGGTGTTGTTGGTGTTGGTTTTGGCGGTGGTGGTGTTGTTTGTGGTCCTCGCCCCGGCGTCGGCAGACCCCTTGCCTCTTTCAGCAGTTGAGGGCAGCAGGCTCACAAATGGGGTTTTTTCCCCACAAACAAAACACTGCGGCCTTTTGCCTTCAGTCATAATGTGAATGACCGTCCCATTTTGAAGGCGGATGTGGTCCGGGATTGTCTTCACATTCTCGGGCCTGATCTGGAGAAGGATCTCCAGGTCAACCCCGGACCAGTCCTCTCTGGCCGTTCTGGTCACTTATATAGGGACTGTATCCGTCCCTTCCACAATCACACATCCCAGAAGCCACCACGTGTCAAGTCCTGGTGGGATTCTGGGAATGCGGAGACGGACCGTTCTTTTTCCCATGTGGGAGCAGTACATTATGACCTTGCTGGTTTTGCAAGGAGTCATAGCGTGTTTCATAGCGAGGGCTTCTGACTTGAACAACACCAAAATGGTGCCGTACTGTCTGCCCCTCTCTATGTACTGGGTGTCTTCTCTGATGCACCTCAGCGCGACTTCGACATCTTCTTGTGGGATTAAAGCTGCCATTTTGGTTTGTGCTGAGATGCATCTATAATGCACCGTTCTGCGCCCCACTGCCTCAATAGCTTCTACCGGAACAGTTAAGTTGGCCCAGGTTTGCTCTTGCTTGATGCGCTTCCATGCCTGGGCCAACTTTTCATTTATATTTGAGAGGTCCATGTTGAAGCATGGCCTCTTTTTTGCTGCTGCCGCAGCCAGTGTTCTTCTTGTTTTCGTAGGTGGTTTTGTTGTCGTTGTTCTTGTTGGTGTTGTTGTGAGCACTGTCGCTGTTATCAATGTTGTCTTTGTTGCCACCGTTGTTCTCGGTGCATTGGTATTGTTGTTGTTGGTGTTGTCGCTATTTCTTTTCATGTTAGTGGTGTTGATATTGTTGTTGTATTTGTTATTTTTTTTTTGTTATCTGTATTTTCGTTGTCGCTGTTACTGTCATTTTTTTCAAAATTAGTGTTCTTATTGGTATCATTGGTGTCTTTGTTTACCTTGTTTGTGGTGGTGTTTGTGTTATCAATGTGTGTTAATTTCGCTGTAGCGCTCCTCTCAACTTCTACGTCGTTGTCGCACGACAGCAGACATATTGCTGGGGGGCGTGGCTCAGCCATGTTTTTTTTTCTTCGTAAATTTTTTAACATGTAAAAAAAAGCTCAAATATTTGGGCCAAAAGGCCCAAATATTATACTTTCCCCTTCACGGGGCAAAGTCTAAGGGCTTATATCCCTTACACAACAAGAAATATTTAACAACAAATAATTTTAACAGGCAAATAAAGCGACTTACTGTGAGCGAGCAAAATACGTCCGCTTAGACCAATAATAATAATAATAATAATAATAATGGCTGACATCAAGAAAGGGCTGACATCAAGAAAAACATTACAGACGGCACAGGACGGTACAGGGCGGTACGATGTGGGTTTTGTGCGTGTAAATATTTTTATTATTTATATAAGAAAAGAAGAAAAAAAAAGGACATAGAAACATATATATATAAACAATAAAAATGAAAATTGAAACAATGAAAAATACCCCAATAGGGGGGAAACCTCCGAGGGTTACTCGTGGCGAAAACCACACAAAAGGCCACGTCCACCCTGACCACCAGGGCAAGCGCCCTCTCTCAATTTTTCCATCTCTCAAACTACAGACGTATATTCAGAGCGGTCCCGTTCACTCGGACCATTCTCGCTACATTCACCCACCTTTCAACAAACTTGTTAGAAAGCAGCACTTGCCTCTCCACCCTGATTTTCCTCTTCAAGTGAAACTTGAAAAAGTTAATTAGGGATTCGCCGAAGAGGAAAGTGTCTGTCTTTAACCCTTTTAACCTTGTCCACAACGGTTTCGTCGCTCTGCGCGCATCTCGGACAGGCTCGGCTGACGGCACTTCCGTGCTTGTAGAGCTTATCTCGAACCGGCAGCGCTCCCCGGTAACACTGCCAGGCCAGGGATTTTTGGAAGTTATCCATAGGCCCCGGGCTGAAAGTTCTCCGGAAGAGAGCAAACAGCTGATCTTCTTCGACGCCCAGGATATCTCCGAGAATGTCGTCGCTCTTCCCCTCCACTAGTCCTCTATAGAACGTCGAGGTGGATGTTCCACCGATACTGGTGTCCAGCTGGGAGAGGGCAGTGAGCGCCTGGAGACATTCCAGTTTCCAAGCGCTATCCCTCGGTCTTTTTCTGACCCAGGACTGCAGCTCCGTCAAGGAGACGAGCTGTGGGAAAGCGTGCCTGGCGAACGGCGACCACACCTGTTCACCGTCAAGGAAGCACAAGAGATGTCGCAGCCTCAGCGCATGTTTGCGCATCATCAGCTATGGCATGCCCAGTCCTCCACGCAATGGGTGTTGACAGCAGATGGATCGTCTGACCATGGGAGCGCGTCCCTTCCACAAAAAGCGGAAGGGGATGCGCTCCATTTTGGTGAGAGTTGGGCTGGAGCAAGGGACAACGGTGAGGCGGTAGCAGATGACGGATGCGATGTATGCATTCGCCACATCCGCCCGGCCTTTCAGGGACAGCTTCCTCTCAGCCCATTTCTGGGTGAGGGAGGCCACCCTGCTCGTCACCTCGTTCCAGTTTTTCTCCACCTGGAGGTCCGGTCCGAACCAGACCCCGAGCAATTTAACCGGTCCGTCCGTCCAACGCCCCACGACTCTGTCGGACGACATGGACTTGCCTCTCCAGGTGCCGAGCTGCAAGCCTACCGACTTTTCCTGGTTTATCTTTGCTCCTGTCACCGCTTCGTATTCCTTGAGAGCGGTGCCGAGCATCTGGACGTGTCTGGTGCTCGACACCACCACGGTGACGTCGTCAGCGTAAGCCGACTCGGATTTCCCGCATCCTAGTTCGCGTGGGACGCCCCTCATCGTCCCCAGTTTGTGCAGTAACGGCTCGAGAGGCAATACGTACAAGAGGCATGAGAGGGGACAACCCTGGCGGACTGAGCGCATGATGCTGAACGGCTGCGACAGGTGACCGTTCACCCTCACAACTGAGCAGATGTCGCTGTACATTGCTGCGATCCAACTCCTGAAAACGGGCCCGAAACCGGCTGCCTCGAGGACCGCCGCCAGGTACCGATGGTCGACCCTATCGAATGCTTTGGATTGATCCAAGTTGATCAGGGCCCCACCCTTGCCAGGTTCCTTAACCACCCTCTCTATGATGTATCACATGAGGTGGAGGTTGTCGTGTATGGACCTGTCCGGAATGGCGGATGTCTGCACCTCTCCCACCAGACCCTTGACGACAGCGCCAACCTCGTTGCTAACACCTTGGCCAAAATCTTGAACTCTGCGTTTAGCAGAGTTATGGGCCTGAAATTATCGATAACATCCCCCTTGTTCGGGTCTTTTCTCAGCAGCGCCACTGCTTTCCGGCTCACAAAACTGGGAATGATCCCGTTCTGCTGCCAGTTGCAGTAGACGCCTGTCAAGAGGTCACCGAACAAGTCTGGCATAAATGCATAAAGCTCGTAGGGCAGACCATCTAAACCTGGCGATTTACCCCTCATGCAGTTAGTCATCGCTTCCCGTATTTCACCGGCTGTTATTGGCTTTTCGCAACACTGTGCTTCGGTCGTCGAGAGCCGAGGCAGTCCGTCGAAGTATGCACTGAAGTCCATGCCCCGATCCGGGCGGCCGCCGCTCCCGAACAGTTCAGCAAAGTGCTGCTGAAAAGCTTCACATATCCGCTCGGGTTCGAGCATGACGCACCCGTTTTGATCAGACAAAGACCGAATTGTGGCTTTGTTGCCACGTCACGCCTCTGCCACCCGGGCTCATTGGACGGCTTTTGTCCCCTCGTGTTTCAGAGCACGCGCTCTAGCTCTGACAACGTAGCCTTCGTGTTTTGCGTTGAAGAATTGGTCGAGTGCCAATCTCGCCGCAAGCACGTCGGTTGCGATGCCTGTCCTAAACGCCTCTTCTAGCTTTCTGACTAGCTCTCCCTCTACTCTATTTTCATCTATCACTACTCCTTTGCTAAACATAATCGACTCTACTTTAATTGCCCTTTTCAGGGCGAACCACCACCTGTTGTTGACAACCGCTCTCGTCAACGCCCGCTTAACTAATACGCTAATCCGGTCTCTGTAGGCTTTGCGCGCCGGGAAAGACGCGTTCAGCTTCCAGTAACCAGGCCCTTGTCTATGAAGTCTGTCTATGTCGATCTCACAGATCACAAATTTGTGGTCTGTGTAGTCGACTATTTTAAATTGTGGACAACTTATACTAGCCTTATCTAGTTCTCTGCAGAATACCCTATCGAGATACGATCTGGATGACCCGATGCGGTTTGTCCATGTCCACATTGGCACATTCGGGTGATCCAGTCGATACCTGTCAGACAGTTCAAAACGTCTGAGCAGGTTGGTGAGGCTCTTGCACCCTCCTCCCCTATCCACTAGCCCCACACGATCCCAGCGTGCATCCAAGATACCGTTCCAGTCGCCCACTAACACTAAAGAGCGGGACGTTCCAAGAAAGGACTCTAGACGTCTGAAGAAATCTGGCCGTTCTGCCCCTGTTGGGGCGTAGACGGCTACTAGCCTGAAAGCATTGCCTTCGCTGCCGGTCACGTCTAGCACCACCGACTTACCTTCTGGGTCTAGGAAGATGGCCCGTATCGCGAGATCCAAGCCTCTCCGAAAAAGGACGGCAACCCCTCCCCCCGATCCTGGACCGCTGGGAGATGCGTATACATCGTAGCCGCCAAAGATCGGTGCGAAGGCTTGTGCTTCGGAGATTCTGGTTTCACTGATGGCCACCACATCTATGTTTAGTGACCTGAGGTCATTGAGCAGGTGACCCTGCTTCCAAGATGACCCCAGGCCACGTGCATTTATACTGCCTATTCTGAGTACAGCCATGCTGGATGAGAAACGGGGCAAGTGAGAAAGGGTCACTTACCTTGTTCGTGTGGTGAAGGGACAGTAGAACCGTCCCTTTCGCTGATCATGGGTGTTTCCAAGAGGATGTCAGTGTATATCCTCTTGGTAACCAACCATCTGAAGTCTCCAACTGCGTTGGGGAATTTTTGTTTTAAAGGTTTGTACTGTTCTATTGAGATTTCGATGACGCTTATGTTTGTCGGGAGAGTTCTTGGTGTTGGTGGGGTGTAGTAGTTTTTTTCTGTGGTGTCTGTGTGCTGCTTTATATAATGTATGAGTTCTTTTTTTGCCATGTTTATGGCTGTGTACTTTTTGGGGGGAGGGGTGATTTTGTTGCTGTTTTCTTCTTGTTGCTGTTCGGTGTGTGTGTCTTGTTGTGTTTGCGTTGTTGGTGTTTGTGGTGGTGATGGTGGTGGTGTTGCTGCAAGTTTCCTTGCTGCCTTTACCCCTCTTTGTATGCCTTCGCTTTTGGAGGGTGAATCTAAGGGTTTTTTTCTTTTTTCTTTTTTGTGGCAGACTGTTTGCCACGTTACTCCCGCCTCAAACTCCATGTCGGATTCTGTGGCATCTGGGAGGGGTATGTGCTCCACGGTTGTTGGTGGTAGTAGTGGAGCCCTCTTCGGCAATTTTGTTGCTGGTGTAGCTACTTCAAATGGATCTATTGGTGTTGCCGTTACTGATGATGATGCTTTAGTTGTCCGTGGCCTTGGTACGGGTGCTACGGACGTTGCCCTCCTACACACCGTGGAAGGGGCTTCTTCGTTTGTTGTCTGCCCTGCTCTTGGTAGCCGCGGACCAGGTATTGGAAGGAGAGGGGCCTTCTTCGCTGTCTTCTGATGGCAAAAGGCCCTGAGGTGACCCTTCGACCCACAGAGATAACATTTTGGCCATGTTCCTTCTACACTTATAGGGGATAGCGTCGATACATTCCTGGTCAGTTTGTATAAGCATTTGCATGCGTATACCTGACCAGTTCTCTCTCCCTATTTTCTCTACTTGCAGCATGGTCGCCCTGTTCTCGATTCTCGGGTGGAGGTTTCAGGGAAACTCTATTTGCGCTTCTTGTCACCATAGCGCTTGCGACTGCCATCTCCTCCTCTGTGACTAACACTGTCTCGATATTTCGGGCGACACCTGCAAAAGAAGTGGTCCCTTTTTCAGCAGCACCACTATTGCTGCCGCTACTGGTTTTGCTGGTGGTGCTGAGATCGCTGCTACAGGTATCGGTGTCATTGTTGATGTTTTCGTCGGTACAGTTGTTGGTGTTGCTGTTGTTGTTGTTTTCGTTGATACTGTTGCTGTTGATACTGTTATTGTGGCTATTGTTATTATTGTTGTTTTTGTTGATACTGTTCCTACTATTATTGTTGTTGTGGCTGTTGTTATTGTCATTGTTATTGTCGTTCTCGACCTTACCGCTGTTATTTTTGTTATTGTCGTTCTCGACTTTACCGCTGTTATTTTTGTTATTGTCGTTCTCGACTTTACCGCTAAAGGGAAGGAAACGCACATGGTGGATATATATCGTTATGGAATCGCTCCCGTAAGTTTTTGATTTTTACTTATTTAAAACAACTGTTATAGAATAACTCTTATTACAAATGAAATATAAGATTACCATTTTGGCCCTCAGCAGGCGACAACGCATCACATTACGGCATTGGGCCCCAATATTTAATATTTAATTTTGGATCAGAAATGTTATAGTCGAAAAAGAGAAAATGGCTAAGTGGACAGATAGGCAAATAATTTCACCACCAACACCACCACCATCACCACTACCACGCCAAAAACTCTAGTCAAGTTACCTCAACTTCTATTTCTACTTCAACTTTAACACCATCACTACAGTATTACGATCACATCACCACCACCACTGCCTCATTATCGCTACCGCCGCTATTCTCTCCCACTACCTCCTGCTAAGTAGTACTAGCACATCACCACCACCACCACTGCCTCATTATCGCTACCGCCGCTATTCTCTCCCACTACCTCCTGCTAAGACAGGCATCATAGTATTCCCACTAAAAGAGGAAGGCATCAAAAGATATAAATAGACTGATTTGATGACCCGGTCAAAAAATCAAAAAGTCAAAAATCAAAATCAAAACAGCAGAGCAGCAACGAAAAACGTAAAGAAAAGAAAAGAAAAGCAAACAGACAGACAGATAAGCAAAAAAACTAAGTCAGACATTCAAACATTACATTACAATGAAACTTATGCTTATTTGTTTGGGTTTTTACCTATTTGTTTGTTTGTTTATTTATGTTCGTCTACAGCGTGATAGTGCCACGCTAAAATCACCGAGGGTGATGAAATCACCGGTGGTTATGTAACCATACATTCACCAATCCTCGATAAGAGTGTTTCAATGTCGAACCTAAACAGTTCGAATAACGGTGAAGTGGAGACTGGAATGTCATGTGACAGACTCTCACCGAGCAGGGTCCTGGGTGTCAACCAAATACTGTTGGTGTCGGTGGAAGAAGAAGGAAAGGGACCAGAACCAACTGGACGAAAGAATTGAACAGAACTGTTATGCAATGTTACCTGAAGAGTAACCCCAAGGAAAAAGGCTATAGGAAACGGATGCATAACATCTGGAACGAGATTGGTCTATTTACATTAGATGAACAAAAATTGGCCGGGCAGGCTCGGGTAATAAGAACTAATAGGTGGATAAGCGAGCTGGAACTGGAGGAACTGGGCAGAGAGATTAGGTTGGAAATGGAGAGTGGAGTATGCCAGGCAAACGAGCCAGTGGTAAATGAAGGTGAAGAGGTTGAGAGAACGGAGGAACCATTCGAAGCAGACAATGATCTGAATGCTGAAATAAATAATACCTAGAACAAAGATACGGCCATTGAGGAGATGAATGCTGACGGGCTAGGACAAGATTTGGTTGATATCCTAAACTTAGTGGTAGATGAAATGAACAATGATAGTGAGAAACCTATGAACCTAAGATTTGTAGACAGGAAAAAGTTAAAAGAAACAACAGCCAAGGTAAACAAAGTCATCCCATACCTTGAGGCGAGGAGCCTTCACCAGTGCAACAATATCCTCAAAGCAACAGCAAATGCGATGAGGAAATTACTTGGCATAAAAGCGAGAGGAAACAACAAACAAGAAAGATCAGCAGCTTGGTGGAAGAAACGACTGAATGGTCAAATCAGGGAAATGAGAAATGACATTGGAAAGCTTGAGTCCCTACTGAATGGGACACTAAAAAACATAGACACTAAAAATAGACTGGAAATAAAGTACAAAACAAGGAGGAAAGGGCTAAATATTATCATAGAGGAACGGAAGCAACGCATTGTAGCAAAGAGTGCAAAAATCAGGCGATACGAGAACAGAGTCAGTCAGTATAGACAGAACCGCATGTTTGACAACAACCAGAAGATGTTGTTTGGACAGCTTGAAGGGAAAGAAAGATGCAACGACTTGATCCCTGAGGCGGAACAAACTAAGACATTCTGGAGAGGAATATGGGAGCAGGATATTAAACATAATGACCAGGCAGTGTGGATTGAGACAGTACAAAAGGAGATTAGTGAACGGGCACACCAACAAACTGATTTGAGTATCACAGTTGAAACTCTTAAGGGGCAGGCCAAAAAACTAACCAACTGGAAATCACCAGGCCCAGATGGTGTGCAGGGGTATTGGATTAAAAATATAACATCCCTCCACCCGAAACTGACAACCATGTTCACTGACTGCTTGATGTCAGGTGAGGTACCAGAGTGGTTGACAAAAGGTACCACAGTTCTGGTAATGAAAGACCGAACCAAGGGTAATGATGTTACCAACTATAGACCTATCACATGTCTGTCCGTAATGTGGAAACTGTTGACAAGCATTGTGTCTGAGGAAATCTACCATCACCTCCACACAAACAACTTGTTACCGGACGAACAGAAAGGATGCCGAAAGAAGTCCCGTGGTACAAAGGACCAGTTACTTATTGATAAGATGGTAATGAGGAATTGCAAGAGGAGACTCACTGGTCTTGCCATGGGATGGATAGACTACAAAAAGGCATTTGACATGGTGCCTCATTCTTGGATCACCAAAAGCCTAGAGATCTTCAAGGTGGCAGATAACATCAGACAGTTGTTGGGCAAAAGTATGAAGTTCCAGGGAGATAGTCTGTCCCCTCTGTTGTTTGTCCTTGCCCAGATGCCCCTGACCATTATACTGCGAAAAGTGAGAGCAGGATACAAGTTGGGAAAGGAAGAGATTACCATCAATCACCTCCTCTTCATGGACGATCTTAAGCTCTTCGGGAAGAGCGATAAGGAGTTGGATGTGCTTGTTGACACTGTCCGTATTTTCAGCAATGATATATGTATGCAATTTGGTATTAGTAAGTGTGGAGTCATTGTGATGAAGAGGGGTAAATTGAGCAGAAGCAACGGAATCCAGGTACCAACAGGTGAGATGATAAAGGAAATTAACACTGAAGAAGGATACAAGTATTTGGGTATTCTGGAGGCTGACGACATCAAGAACAAAAAAATGAAAGAATTGATAAGATCTGAATACATTCGGAGAGTAAGGAGCGTATTAAAGTCACATCTGAACAGTAGAAATGCCATAAGTGCAGTAAATTCCCGAGCTGTGTCTATTATTAGGTACAGGGCGGGAATTCTGAGATGGAATGTTGCTGAACAAAAAGAAATTGATAGGAAGACTAGGAAGCTATTGACTACCTACAACATGTTCCACAAGAGGAGTGATGTCGATAGACTCTACTTAAGGAGATCTGAAGGTGGAAGAGGTCTTAGCATAGAGGACTGTGTTCAGATGGAGAAAAACAACCTACACAAATACGTGACCGATAGTAAGGAGCAAATGCTCAGAATTGTAATGAAGGAGAGGACAATATACCAGGGGATGTCCAAGGAGGAAATAACAAGGAGAAAGAGCAACCTTTATGAAAAATCCCTTCATAGTACCTTCTTTGAGAAAACGGAATTCAGAGATCCACAGACATGGGACTGGTTGAGAAGAGGAGACCTTAAAAAGGCTACAGAAGGAAAGTTAATGGCTGCGCAAGAGCAGGACCTCAAAACGAAGTGGCTGAAACACCATATTTACAAGGAGGAGGCTAGCCCACTGTGCAGAATCTGTGGAGAGAGAGAGGAGACTGTGGCTCACATTGTATCCGAGTGTAAACACCTAGCCCAGACTCTCTATAAAGGCTGGAGAGATGATGTGATGGGCAGGGTGATCCACTGGCACCTATGCAAAGTAAACAATTTACCACATTCTGAGAAGTGGTATGAGCATAAGCCAGAGTTGGTGATAGAAAACGATCAGGTGAAGGTGCTGTGGGATTTTAGGATACAGACGGACAAGAAACTGGAACACAATAGACCTGACCTGGTGGTTTTGGACAAAGAAAAAAGATCGTGCCTGATTGTGGATGTGGCCTGTCCATTCGACACGAGAGTGCAAGAGAAGGAGAGGAAGAAAATTAACCGATACCAGGACTTAAAGTGGGAAGTAAAAAGGATTTGGAACTGCCATGAAGTCAAAGTGGTCCCGATTGTCATAGGCGCACTAGGTACTATCTCAAAAAGTTTCCAGGGATGGTTAAAGAAAATTGGTCCCGCCCCGCTTTTTGGAACACTTCAAATGGCATGTTTGCTGTGAACAGCAAAAACCCTCCGATACGTCCTAAATATCTGAGGCTGCAGGTAGTGGCATTGATATTCATTTCAACAAACTTTCCAGTTAACTAACATCAATGACTGAGACTCAAAGAACAATAATAATAATAATAATAATAATAATTAAAACTATAATGTTTAATAGATTAATTAAGTAAAACGCTTCTTTGTTCTACATTAGATGTGTATGCAAAAATGAAGGATCGCCATGTTGTTTATAAATATTTTCCACCAGGCCGCTACTTCTGCGACAGCATAAAACCTGTTCTTACTAAAACACATAGATTTTAATAATTGGAGATTGTTTAAAGAAAGATCTTAGGCAGTTTCTACGACATAAAACCAACCATAGCTTCGTCTTATATCTAAATTAATCAACCATTTAGAAAGGTTGCTGGTTAACCTCTGACAGCCGCTTGAAAGCTTTAAGAGAAAAGAAAAATTTAAACGTCTATTTTAAAAGAGATAAATTGAAACGAGTTGTCAGTGAGGATAACAATAACTCTAATATAAATCAGTGGGTCCCCCTTTTTCAGAAGTAGAAAGAAGCTTTGCTTCCCGTCCCAAAAAATAATGTATTTTCCTTTTTTTCTGCCGGCAAGGAGGGCATATGAAGAAAATATATATAAAGGCCCCCATGTAACATAACAATAGCAACCATGCTGCTTTCTACCTGCTCAGCTTGTTATTGTTCACACGTAAAACCTATTTATTCATTCATCAACAATGATTTATTTCTTTGACAAAAGCCGCCGAATGGTGGTAGTGGACTCACAATTTGATGTTAGTTCGAATCACAACTACACTTCCTTTCAATTACACACACACGTGCGCGCGCCCGCGCACACACACACACAAACTCATACACACACACATATATATACATATATATATATAATATAATATATGTCTATGTATATATATATATATGTATATATATATATGTATATATATATAAATATGTATATATATATAAATATGTATATATAAAAACAAATAACGAATCTTTGACTTAATTGTATGTATATATATATATAATAGTAATTGTTTCTACTTTAGGCACAAGGCCAGCAATTAACCAGTACATTACTGGTACTTTATTTTATCGACCCCGTAAGGATGAAAGGCAAAGTTAATATGTGTATATATATATATATATATATATATACATATATATAACATATGTGTGTGTGTATATATAAGTGTGTGTGAGTGAGTGTGTGTATATATATATGTATATGTAAATGTGTATATATATATATATGTATCTATGCATTTTGGTTTCAGTCAATGGACAACGGCCATGCAGGGGCACCATCTTGATTTAGTCAATCATATTCACCATATTTTTTTTTTTTTTTTTTTTTTTGTCGAATTACTAAATTAAGGAACAACAACGATGACACGGACACAAATGTAATAGTAGTCACGAATACACACACACACACACACTCACACACACACACACACACACACACACACACACACACACACACACACACACACACACACACACACACACACACACACTCACGCGCGTGCGCGCACGCGCACACATATATATATATATATATGAAGTTACTTCTGTATAAATACAGTGCGTAACCGTGACTGCATCAATGTGTATATAAATATACATATATTTCATATAAATGAATGTAAACATGCCAGAAAATATGAATTTGATGGGTTTCAGAATAATACTAATAGCGAATGGTTATGTAAACCCATCAAATACATGTTTCTTTGTGATTGTTTGGACGATATACACACCTTTCTGAAGAGGGCCCAATTAGGTCCGAAAATCGGTTAAAGGTGTTTATCATTTCTTTTCAATTTACAAGGAAATTCGTATTTTCTGGCATGTTTACATACCTACATATTAAATATGTGTATATTTATATACACATTGGTATAGTATATTTATACCCGTTCTGTATGTATACAGATATAACTTTATCATACACTTTGGCTGCTAGCACACTTCTTCGGAGAAGGAAGTCATCCAAAACAACTGACAGGAAAAATGGAAGACCAGATATGAATACTGTAGATGGAATGGCTTTACTAGAATGACCATTTGTCTCTGAGCATATGACATGAAAGTGAATTATTTAGTGTTGACGCAAAGATTTATACCTTGTACCACATTAAACCACATTAGCAAGGTATTCTTGAACAGTATAAAATAGCACTATGACTGCATTACATTGAGTACTAAAGTCTTTACTTTAATACTAAAAATGTTCAAAGTAAAATTTCCACAAGTAATGACACTATAACCATTTGAATTAATAAACCAAACTCTTTTTTATATATCTTCTGTTAATTTACAATTACAGTTTATGGAACATTCTGATACCAACTATTTTTTTGGTGGGGGTCGGGGATTTCTTTACACTTTTCAATCAATCGCGTCAGTTGGCACCTCTCATTATCCCACCTGAAACGGAAATTGTAGAGGCTCCTGTCAGTAATGTGAGAGATAGTTGGACTTTATGTGATGTAACAACCATAATAATTGTTTCTACTTTTGGCACAAGGCCAGCAATTACCCAGTGTATTACTGGTACTTTATTTTATCGACCTCGTAAGGATGAAAGGCAAAGTTAACCTCGGCGGGATTTGAACTCAGATCATAAAGGGCCGTAACTCTATGCTGCAAATCATGGCGTCCGACCCTCTACCGATACTGCCAATCCATAATAATAATAAAAAGTAGTAATGTTAGACCTACACCGAAACCACAGCTAAAGGAAGCTTCTAGAGGGGAGTTTACTTATGTCATTTAAGCCTTACTCAATCAATAGACAGCAACAGTAACATACGGAAATATTATCGATTAATAACATACAATAATAACATACAGTAACAACACAGTAACAACACAGTAACAACACAGTAATAACACAGTAATAACATACAGTAATAACACAGTAATAATACAGTAATAACATACAATAATAACATACAGTAATAAAATACAGTAATAAGACAGTAATAACATACGGTAATAACACAGTAATAACACAGCAATAACATACAGTAATAACATACAGTAACAATATACAATAATAACACAGTAATAACATAGAGTAATAACATACAGTAATAACACAGTAATAACATACAGTAATGACACAGTAATAACACAGTAATAACATACTGTAATAACACAGTAACAATATACAGTAATAACATAGTAATAACATTGAATAATGGATGTTATTTCTGTATAATATAACATCACTACTCTGAGTTGAATGTACAATCTAAGATACACACACAGACTTCCATACATCAACAGCTACTTTGCAATTTCGTAACTGCCCATAATTGACCACTTGAATGATCTTGCCTCACTAGAGTGAAATTATATGAAATTATCTTGACCAGTGATATTGTGAGGACCTATACGGGACTTACTGAAAATACATTTAAAATCAACTACAACCAGCATTCATTTAAGACCAAAGGTAAAGCTAGTTCACCTCTATATCTTGAGTTGTCTGGAAATTAATGTACAGTGGAACTGAAAACGGATTTATAACTTGAAATAACGTGAACAGAGCACTCGCTTAAACCTCTGGAAGAATATAATCTCTACGTCTATCCGAGAAATTGCATATTCTGACTCAACGACCAGGATGGTTGAATATGAAATCTAAAATGTTTATTTGACTGTCATACCCATAAGTGTAATTTTCAAATCTAAACACGGTAACCTTGTTCCGTTATAGCTCCCTCCACGCCATCATAGTAGTAACCCACTGCAAAGTCACAAGAAATTATCCACTAGAACAAACTGTTCCTACTAAAGGATGTTCCAGTCTCCCACCTGACCGCTATTAACCCATAAAAATCACACTACACGATGTTCCGTTAGCCTCCATTTATCTTTTTGTTGCACGTACCGAGAAACTTCGAATAGCGACGGAGAAATCATATTTTTTTCAAAATAAATAAACTATAACTTCTAAGAAAACTTTCGCCTGTAACTACAAATATGCGTATGTGTATGTTAAATATACATTACATAAAGACATTTTAATGCCTTTGAAAGAATGGCCCGTGTAAATGGGCCTGCCCTGAGCGTGTGCTTGTTGTATCGTAGGAGGCCAACTGGGAGAAGGCACTTTGCCCTAGCGGACAGGGTTACCGTGGCTTTTGTAGGATTTCTACACGAGTGACCCTTAGAGTCACGTCACCTTTGGAGAAGTTATGTTTGTTTTAAATGTTTATTTTTCTTAGTCTCTGTTGTAATTTTATTTTACACAAAGAAAAACCGACACTGTATCGTCCTGTACTGTATTTAATGTTTCTTTAATGTGAGCCCTGTGTGGCTAATAAAGAAATCATTATATATATTTAACAGGATTTCTATATTTTTTGTTTCAATGCTGTCTTACAGCCAATAGAAGAAGCAGAGTTTTGAAAACAACAAGGAATTAAAAACAAATAAGAAAAAAACACAAAAGAAAGAAAGGAACTCAATACAATGAAGTAGAGTGATATAATATTTATTTAAAACTGAAACTTCCTAATTGGGGCTTCAAGTTTCAACTCACCGCACCTCTTACTCTCCCGAATATATAAATATATATATATATGTATATTATATATATATATATATATATATGTGTGTGTGTGTGTGTGTGTGTGTGTGTGTGTGTGTGTGTGTGTGTGTGTGTGTCTGTCTGTGTGTGTATATATATATATATATATGTGTGTGTGTATATGTGTATATATATATGTATATATATATATATAAATATATATATATATATATATATATATATATATATATATATATATATATATATATATATATATATATATATATATATATATATATATATATATATAATATACATATATATATTTATATATTCGGAAGAGCAAGAGGTGCGGTGAGTTGAAACTTGAAGCGCCAATTAGGAAGTTTCAGTTTAAAATAAATATTATATCACTCTACTTCATTGTATTGAGTTCCTTTTTTTCTTTTGTATCTTTTTTTTTTCTTATTTGTTTTTAATTCCTTGTTGTTGTTTTCAAAACCCTGCTTCTTCTATTGGCTGTAAGACAGCATTGAAACATAATATATAGAAATCCTGTTGAACAGCCAAGCAACAAGTAAGGTCATCCATGATATTATGATAACAGGTGACTATGACAAATATATTTCTCTGGGACAGCTGGTAAACATGGAGGACAGCTATAAGGTGGAAGTAAAACGATAGAACTAAGATGGATGGTGTGACTTTAGTACATAAAATGACATCATGAAAAGTATGATGTCATAATGCCTGAACTGCTGTGTGTTTGGCTTATGATATGTTTCATACCAGAGATTACTGATGAAACAGAGACGGGGTTACTGACTAAATACATGGAACCATAGTTTAGAACAACACAATCACTAAAAAGGACAGAATAAAAAAACTTCTTAATTGCTAAGTCTGATGATCCTGTGAATGCGCAGGTTCAATTCCAAGATAACAAGGCTCACTACTTAGTCATAATAAATGAATCTTTAAACTCTACTTCGGTATTGAGTAATTGAGTACACTTTTTCATAATAATAATGATAATAATAATAATAATAATAATAAAAATAATAATAATAATAATAATAATAATAATAATAATAATAATAATAAAAGCGGGAGAAAGGATTTGGAACTGCCATGAAGTCAAAGTGATCCCGATTGTCATAGGCGCACTAGGTACTATCTCAAAAAGTTTCCAGGGATGGTTAAAGAAAATTGGCCCCTTCACGCTTTTTGGAACGCTTCAAAAGGCATGCTTGCTGGGAACAGCAAGAACCCTCCGATACGTCCTGAATATCTGAGGCTGCAGGTAGTGGCTTGATATTCATTTCAACAAACTTTCCAGTTAACAAACATCAATGACTGAGACTCAAAGAATAATAATAATAATAATAATAATAATAATAATAATAATAATAATAATAATAATAATAATAATAATAATAATAATAATAATAATAATGTTGTGCAGGGGTATTGGATTAAACATTTAACATCCCTCCACCCGAAGCTGACGGCCATGTTCAATGACTGCTTGGTGTCGGGTGAGGTGCCAGAGTGGTTGACAAAAGGTACCACAGTTCTGATAATGAAAGACCGAATCAAGGGTAATGATGTTACCAACTATAGACCTATCACATGTCTGCCCGTAATGTGGAAACTGTTGACGAGCATTGTGTCTGAGGAAATCTACCATCACCTCCACACAAACAACTTGTTGCCGGACGAACAGAAAGGATGCCGAAAGAAGTCACGTGGTACAAAGGACCAGTTGCTTATTGATAAGATGGTAATGGGGAATTGCAGGAGGAGACACACTGATCTTGCCATGGGATGGATAGACTACAGAAAGGCATTTGACATGGTGCCTCATTCCTGGATCACCAAAAGCCTGGAGATCTTCAGGGTGGCAGATAACATCAGACAGTTGCTGGGCAGGAGTATGGGGTCCTGGGAGACAGAGTTGACATCAACTGGAGTATCCTTGGGAAGCGTGAAGATCAAGAGAGGTATCTTCCAGGGAGATAGCCTGTCCCCTCTGTTGTTTGTCCTTGCCCTGATGCCCTTGACCATTATGCTGCGAAAAGTGAGAGCAGGATACAAGTTGGGAAGGGGAGAGCTTACCATCAATCACCTCCTCTTCATGGACGATCTTAAGCTCTTCGGGAAAAGTGAGAAGGAGTTGGATGTGCTTGTTGACACTGTCCGTATTTTCAGCAGTGATATATGTATGCAGTTTGGTATTGGTAAATGTGGAGTCATTGTGATGAGGAGGGGTAGGTTGAGCAGAAGTAACGGGATCCAGATACCAACAGGTGAGATGATAAAGGAAATTGACTCTGAGGAAGGATACAAGTATTTGGGCGTTCTGGAGGCTGATGGCATAAAGAACAAAAAAATGAAGGAATTGTTAAGAACTGAATACATTCGGAGAGTAAGGAGCGTATTGAAGTCACATCTGAACAGCAAAAATGCCATAAGCGCAGTAAATTCCCGAGCTGTGTCTATTATTAGGTACAGTGCGGGAATTCTGAGATGGAATGTTGCTGAACAAAAAGAAATGGATAGGAAGACTAGGAAGCTATTGACTATCTACAACATGTTCCACAAGAGGAGTGATGTCGATAGACTCTACCTAAGGAGATCTGAGGGTGGAAGAGGTCTTATCAGCATAGAGGAATGTGTTCAGATGGAGAAAAACAACCTATACAAATACGTGACCTATAGTAAGGAGCCAATGCTCAGAGCTGTACTGAAGGAGGGGACAGTAGGCCAGGGGATACCCAAGGAGGAAATAACATCAAGGAGGAAGAGCAGCCTTAAGGGAAAATCCCTTCATAGTACCTTCTTTGAGAAAACTGAATTTAGAGATCCACAGACAAGGAACTGGTTGAGAAGAGGAGACCTCAAAAAGGCTACAGAAGGAATGCTAATGGCTGCGCAGGAGCAGGCCCTCAAAACGAAGTGGTTGAAGCACCATATCTACAAGGAGGAGGCTAGCCCACTGTGCAGGATCTTTGGAGAGAGAGAGGAGACTGTGGCTCACATTGTGTCCGAGTGTAAACACCTAGCCCAGACCCACTATAAGGGCTGGAGACACGATGTGATGGGCAGGGTGATCCACTGGCACCTGTGCAAAGTAAACAATCTACCACATTCTGAGAAATGGTATGAGCATAGGCCAGAGGCGGTGATGGAGAACAGTCAGGTGAAGGTGCTGTGGGATTTTAGGATACAGACGGACAAAAAACTGGAACACAATAGACCTGACCTGGTGGTTGTGGACAAAGAAAAAAGATCGTGCCTGATTGTGGATGTGGCCTGCCCGTTCGACACGAGAGTGCAAGAGAAGGAGAGGGAGAAAATTAACCGATACCAGGACCTAAAGTGGGAGGTGAAAAGGATTTGGAACTGCCATGAAGTCAAAGTGATCCCGATTGTCATAGGCGCACTGGGGACTATCTCCAAAGGTTTCCAGGGATGGTTAAAGAAAATCGGCCCCTTCACGCTTTTTGGAACGCTTCAAAAGGCATGCTTGCTTGGAACGGCAAGAACCCTCCGATACCTCCTGAATATCTGAGGCTGCAGGTAGTGGCTTGATATTCAATCCAACGGACTTTCCAGTTAACCAACATCAATGACTGAGATTCAAGGAATAACAATAACAATAATAATAATAATAATAATAATAATGTTTTCTTTATTAACCACAAGGGTTCACATAAAGTAGACATTAAGGACAGTACAGGACAATACAGGACGGTACAAATGGGCATTTCTGCGTGTAAAAAAACAGAGGTTGAAATAAAATAACAAAGAAAAAATTCCCCAATAGGGGGGAGACTTCCAAGGGACATTTGTGGAGAAAGCCCATTAAAAGACCACAGTGGCCCTGACCACCAGGGCAAGTGCCCTCTCCCAGTTTTCCACCTTTAATTTACAGACATAATAATAATAAAGACATTCTGGAGAGGAATATGGGAGCAGGATGTTAAACATAATGATCAGGCAGTGTGGATTGAGACAGTACAAAAGGAGATTAGTGAACAGGCACACCAACAAACTGATTTGAGTATCACAGTTGAAACTCTTAAGGGGCAGGCCAAAAAACTAACCAACTGGAAATCACCAGGCCCAGATGGTGTGCAGGGGTATTGGATTAAAAATATAACATCCCTCCACCCGAAACTGACAACCATGTTCAATGACTGCTTGATGTCAGGTGAGGTACCAGAGTGGTTGACAAAAGGTACCACAGTTCTGGTAATGAAAGACCGAACCAAGGGTAATGATGTTACCAACTATAGACCTATCACATGTCTGTCCGTAATGTGGAAACTGTTGACAAGCATTGTGTCTGAGGAAATCTACCATCACCTCCACACAAACAACTTGTTACCGGACGAACAGAAAGGATGCCGAAAGAAGTCCCGTGGTACAAAGGACCAGTTACTTATTGATAAGATGGTAATGAGGAATTGCAAGAGGAGACACTCTGGTCTTGCCATGGGATGGATAGACTACAAAAAGGCATTTGACATGGTGCCTCATTCTTGGTTCACCAAAAGCCTAGAAATCTTCAAGGTGGCAGATAACATCAGGCAGTTGTTGGGCAAAAGTATGAAGTCCTGGGAAACAGAGTTAACATCAGCTGGAGAATCCTTGGGAGGCGTGAAGATCAAGAGAGGTATCTTCCAGGGAGATAGTCTGTCCCCTCTGTTGTTTGTCCTTGCCCAGATGCCCCTGACCATTATACTGCGAAAAGTGAGAGCAGGATACAAGTTGGGAAAGGGAGAGATTACCATCAATCACCTCCTCTTCATGGACGATCTTAAGCTCTTCGGGAAGAGTGAGAAGGAGTTGGATGTGCTTGTTGACACTGTCCGTATTTTCAGCAATGATATATGTATGCAATTTGGTATTAGTAAGTGTGGAGTCATTGTGATGAAAAGGGGTAAATTGAGCAGAAGCAACGGAATCCAGGTACCAACAGGTGAGATGATAAAGGAAATTGACACTGAAGAAGGATACAAGTATTTAGGTGTTCTGGAGGCAGATGACATCAAGAACAAAAAAAATGAAGGAATTGATAAGATCTGAATACATTCGGAGAGTAAGGAGCGTATTAAAGTCACGTTTGAACAGTAGGAATGCCATAAGTGGAGTAAATTCCCGAGCTGTGTCTATTATTAGGTACAGGGCGTTGAATTGGCAGTATCGGTAGAGGGTCGGACGCCATGCTTTCCAGCATAGTTACGTCCCTTTACGATCTGAGTTCAAATCCTGCCGAGGTTGACTTTGCCTTTCATCCTTACGGGGTCGATAAAATAAAGTACCAGTAATGCACTGAGTAATTGCTGGCCTTGTGCCTAAACTAGAAACAATTATTAGGTACAGTGCGGGAATTCTGAGATGGAATGTTGCTGAACAAAAAGAAATGGATAGGAAGACTAGGAAGCTATTGACTATCTACAACATGTTCCACAAGAGGAGTGATGTCGATAGACTCTACCTAAGGAGATCTGAGGGTGGAAGAGGTCTTATCAGCATAGAGGACTGTGTTCAGATGGAGAAAAACAACCTAAACAAATACGTGACTGATAGTAAGGAGCCAATGCTCAGAATTGTACTGAAGGAGGAGACAATAGGCCAGGGGATGTCCAAGGAGGAAATAACATCAAGGAGAAAGAGCAACCTTTATGAAAAATCCCTTCATAGTACCTTCTTTGAGAAAACGGAATTCAGAGATCCACAGACATGGAACTGGTTGAGAAGAGGAGACATTAAAAAGGCTACAGAAGGAAAGCTAATGGCTGCGCAAGAACAGGACCTCAAAACGAAGTGGCTGAAACACCATATTTACAAGGAGGAGGCTAGCCCACTGTGCAGGATCTGTGGAGAGAGAGAGGAGACTGTGGCTCACATTGTATCCGAGTGTAAACACCTAGCCCAGACTCACTATAAGGGCTGGAGACATGATGTGATGGGCAGGGTGATCCACTGGCACCTATGCAAAGTAAACAATTTACCACATTCTGAGAAGTGGTATGAGCAGAAGCCAGAGGCGGTGATAGATAACGATCAGGTGAAGGTGCTGTGGGATTTTAGGATACAGACGGACAAGAAACTGGAACACAATAGACCTGACCTGGTGGTTTTGGACAAGGAAAAAAATCGTGCCTGATTGTGGATGTGGCCTGCCCATTCGACACGAGAGTGCAAGAGAAGGAGAGGGAGAAAATTAACCGATACCAGGACTTAAAGTGGGAGGAAAAAAGGATTTGGAATTGCCATGAAGTCAAAGTGATCCCGATTGTCATAGGCGCACTAGGTACTATCTCAAAGAGCTTCCAAGGATGGTTAAAGAAAATTGGCCCCGCCCCGATTTTTGGAACACTTCTAAAGGCATGCTTGCTGGGAACAGCAAGAACCCTCCGATACGTCCTGAATATCTGAGGGTGCAGGTAGTGGCTTGATATTCATTTCAACAAACTTTCCAGTTAACTAACATCAATGACTGAGACTCAAAGAACAATAATAATAATAATAATAATTTACAAATATCAGAATTTCCTATCAGAACTTCGTAGAAAATTAAAAAACTCACCATCGAGCCGTCACACGTCTACTCATAAAAACAGACAGACAGACAGATAGATAGATAGATAGATAGATAGATAGATAGTTAGATAGATAGATAGATAGATAGATAGATAGATAGATAGATAGATAGATAGATAGATAGATAGATAGATATGTTTCTTTTATTTTCCACCAGGGCATCAAAAGTGGGACAAGTACAATGGGGGGAGTTTACAAAACAAGGCGTCCTCAATAAGGAGGAGGCAATAACAATATATAAAAATGAAATAAAATATAACAAAAAATAAAATTTATAACAAAGTCCTCAATAGAGAGGAGGCGCCTTGGGGGGTCGCACACACCCCCGAAAAAAGTGTGCAACCCTTCTCCTCAGGAGCACAGAGAAGGGGTGCTCCCTTGGTCTTTCATCTTCCTCACCTATAGTCTGATGTAGAGTGAAGGCCCATTCACACGGGCCATTCTCGCCACTTTCACCCATCTTTCATAGAAACGGCTGGGGTGCAGCACCTCTCTCTCCATCCTGATCCTTCTTCCGAAATGATATCGGAAGAAACGGACCAGTTGTTGGCCAGAGAGAAAGGTGTCTGACCTCAGTCCTTTCAGACGCGTCCACCATACAACCTCTTTCGCCATGGCTATTACGCACAGAAACACCGCCTCTCCTTCGTTTTTGAAGAGGGGAGGCGGCTTGATCGTTACAATAGACTCGGTGGTCAACCGGATTGGTCCCACCCTTGACAGCAGTTGTTCGACATAACCCCACAGATCGGCAATGCCCGAGCAGTGTACCAATGCGTGTGCAACGGTTTCCTCGTCGCACACGCATCTGGGACAGATCTTTTTCGATGGGTCCCTACCCGGGCGCCCGTGTCTGTAGAGCCTTTCTCGAACGGGCAGAGCCCTTCTGTAGCATTGCCAGGCCAGGGACCTCTGGAAGTTATCCATGGGTCCCGGGCTGAATGTCCTACCGAACAGGTTGGCCAGTTCGTCTTCCTCCATGCCTAGGGCTTCTCCGAGGGCGTCGTCGCACCTGCTAACCACCAGCCCTCTATAGAATGACGAGGTGGATTCTCCACTGACAGCCGGGTCCGCCTGCCAGAGAGCCGTGAGTGCCTGGGCACACTCGGTGTTCCAGGCGCCCAGTTTTCTCGGTCTTTGCTTGACCCAGGATTGCAGCTCGGTGAGTGAGACGAGTCTGGGAAAGGCTCGCCTCAGAAACGGGGCCCACACCGGTTGACCGGAGAGGAATACCTGAAGGTGCCGTAGCCTTAATGCGTGTTTACGTATCATTAGCCACGGCATCCCCAGCCCTCCTTTCGAAGGGTGTTGACAGCAGATGGATCTCCTCACCATAGGAGCCCGCTTCTTCCAAAGGAATTGGAAGAGTGCGCGCTCCATTTTGGCGAGCGTTTCCCTTGGGCAAGGCACAACGGTCAGGCGGTAGTAGATGACGGACGCTATATAAGTGTTCGCCACCTCCGCCCGTCCTTTCAGGGACAGTTTGCACTCGGCCCACTTCTGGGTCAGTGCAAACACCCTGTTCGTCACCTCACCCCAGTTCTTCTCCACCTGGAGGTCTGGTCCGAACCAGACCCCCAGCAACTTCACCGGGCCCTCCGTCCAGCGCCCGACGACGCCATCGGAGGGCATCGATCTGCCCCTCCACGTGCCGAGTTGCAGACCGATCGACTTGTCCCGGTTCAGCTTAGCCCCTGTAAACCTTTCGTACTCCTCCAGTAAGGTGCCGATCGCCCTGATTTCCGAGGCCGTCGACACCATTACTGTTACGTCATCGGCGTAGGCTGACACCGCTTTCCGCAATCCCGGTTCCAACGGGATGCCCTGCAACAACTCCAACTTCCGCAGCAGTGGCTCTAGAGTCATTACATACAGAAGGGAGGAGAGAGGGCACCCCTGTCGGATGGACCGCGCGATAGATAGATAGATAGATAGATAGATAGATAGATAGATAGATAGATAGATATGTTTCTTTTATTTGCCACCAGGGCATCAAAAGTGGGACAAGTACAAAGGGGGGAGTTTACACAAAAAGGCGTCCTCAATAAGGAGGAGGCAATAACAAAATATAAAAATAAAATAAAATATAACAAAAAATAAAATTTATAACAAAATCCTCAATAGAGAGGAGGCGCCTTGGGGGGTCGCACACACCCCCGAAAAAAGTGTGCAACCCTTTTCCTCAGGAGCACAGAGAGAGGGTGCTCCCTCGTTCCTTCCTCTTTTCCGCCTACAGGCTTATGTAAAGAGAAGGCCCATTCACACGGGCCATTCTCGCCACTTTCACCCACCTTTCATAAAAACGACTGGGGTGGAGCACCTCTCTCTCCATCCTGATCCTTCTTCCGAAATGATATCGGAAGAAACGGACCAGTTGTTGGCCAGAGAGAAAGGTGCCTGACCTCAGTCCTTTCAGACGCGTCCACCATACAACCTCTTTCGCCATGGCTATTACGCACAGAAACACCGCCTCTGCTTCATCTTTGAAGGGGGGAGGCGGCTTGATCATTACAATAGACTCGGTGGTCAACCGGATTGGTCCCACCCTTGACAGCAGTTGTTCGACATAGCCCCACAGATCGGCTACGCCCGAGCAGTGTACCAATGTGTGTGCAACGGTTTCCTCGTCGCACACGCATCTGGGACAGATCTTTTTGGCGGGGTCCCTACCCGGACGCCCGTGTCTGTAGAGCCTTTCTCGAACGGGTAAAGCCCCTCGGTAGCACTGCCAGGCCAGGGACTTCTGGAAGTTGTCCATAGGTCCCGGGCTGAATGTCCTACCGAACAGGCTGGCCAGTTCGTCCTCCTCCATGTCTAGGGCTTCTCCGAGGGCGTCGTCGCACCTGCTGCGTACCAGCCCTCTATAGAATGTTGCGGTGGAGTCTCCACTGATAACCGGATCCGCCTGCCAGAGGGCGGTGAGCGCCTGGGCACACTCAGTGTGCCAGGCGCCCAGTTTTCTCGGTCTTTGCTTGACCCAGGATTGCAGCTCGGTGAGTGAGACGAGTCTGGGAAAGGTTCGTCTCACAAACGAGGCCCACACCGGTTGACCGGTGAGGAATACGTAGAGGTGCCGTAGCCTTAATGCGTGTTTACGCATCATTAGCCACGGCATCCCCAGCCCTCCTTTCGAAGGGTGTTGACAGCAGATGGATCTCCTCACCATAGGAGCCCGCCTCTTCCAAAGAGATAGATAGATAGATAGATAGATAGATAGATAGATAGATAGATAGATAGATAGATATATTTCTTTAATTACCATAAAGGTATAAAAAGAGGGGACAAATACAAAGGGGGGGGTTACATAAAACCGAGTAAAAAGGGTATAAAATGAAAATAATCAAAAACAACCTCAAAAGGGAGGGGACGTGATGGGGGTTGCACACACCCCCGAAAAAGTGTGCAATCCTTTGCCCGGGGAGCACATGGAGAAGGTGCTCCCCTCTCCTTCACTTCTTTACCTACAGGATGGTATACAGAGAAGGCCCATTTACACGAGCCATTCTCGCCACTATCACCCACCTTTCATAAAACTGCCTGTGGCCAAGCACCTCTCTCCATTCTTATCCTTCTTCCGAAGTGATATCGGAAGAAGTAGACCAGACTATGGCCAGAGAGGAAGTTGCCTGACCTCAGACCTTTCAATCGTGTTCACCAAACAACCTCTTTCAACATGGCTATTACGCATAGAAAAACCGCCTTTGCTTCCTTTGTGAAGAGGGGAGGCGGCTTGATTGTTACCACGGACTCGGCGGTCAATCGAATCGGCGCCACCCGCGACAGCAGTCGTTCGGCGTAGCCCCACAGATCAACCACGTCCGGACAGTGCACCAATGCGTGCGCAACGGTTTCTTCGTGACGCACGCATCTAGGGCAAATCTTTTTCGAGGGATCCCTGCCCGGGCGCCCGTGTCTGTAGATCTTTTCTCGAACGGGTAGAGCCCCCCGGTAGCACTGCCAGGCCAGTGACTTCTGGAAGTTGTCCATTGGTCCCGGGCCGAAAGTCCTACCGAACAGGCTGGCCAGTTCCTCTTCCATGTCCAGCGACTCTCCAAGGGTGTCATCGCCCCTGCTAGCCACTAGCCCTCTATATAATGACGAGGTGGATTCTCCACCGATGGCCGGGTCCGCTTGCCAGAGAGCCCTGAGCGCCTGGGCACACTCAGTGTGCCAGTCGCCCAGTTTTCAGGATCTTTGCTTGACTCAGGATCTTTGCTTGACTCAGGACTGCAGCTCGATGAGCTGACACACATATATAGATAGATAGATAATAGATAGATAGATAGATAGATAGATAGATAGATAGATAGATAGATAGATAGATTTCTTTATTAGCCACAAGGGCGCAACAAGAAAGGGGACAATACAAAGACATGCCGGGGATTTTACATACAGTCGTGTAAAACTCGATGAGCTGACACACATATATAGATAGATAGATAATAGATAGATAGATAGATAGATAGATAGATAGATAGATAGATAGATAGATAGATAGATAGATAGATAGATAGATAGATAGATTTCTTTATTATCCACAAGGGCGCACCAGAAAAGGGGACAAAACAAAGACATTCCGGGAATTTTACATACAATCGTGTAAAAAAATATAAAACAAACAATTATAACAATCGAAATCCCCGTCGATAGAACAACCCTCAACTTCAGGAGTGTATTGTGCAAGTGCTCCTTTCTTCCTTTTGCTGCGGGAAAGCCTGTCTCACAAACGGTTCCCACACCGGTTGGGGGGTCGGTGAGGAATACCTGGAGATGCCGCAGCCTCAGTGCATGTTTGCGCATCATCAGCCACGGCATTCCCAGCCCTCCGTCGGAAGGGTGCTGACAGCAGACGGATCTCCTCACCAGCGGAGCCTGCTTCTTCCACAGAAACTGGAAGAGCATGCGTTCCATCTTGGCGAGGTATTCACGGGGACAAGGCACGACAGTCAAGCGGTAGTGGATGACGGACGCTATGAAAGTGTTCGCCACCTCTGCTCGACCTTTCAAGGACAGTTTGCACTCTGCCCACTTCTGGGTGAGCGCAAATACCTTGGCCGTGACCTCGTGCCAGTTTTTCTCCGCCTGGAGGTCTGGACCGAACCAGACCCCGAGCATTTCACCGGTCCGTCCGTCCAGCGTCCAACGACGCTGTCGGACGTCATCGATTTGCCTCTCCACGTACCGAGTTGCAAACCGACAGACTTGTCCGGGTTTAGTTTTGCTCCCGTCAGCGTTTCGTATTCTTTCAGCAAGTTGCCGATCACCCCGATTTCCGAGGTGCCGACATCATTACCGTCACGTCGTCGGCATAAGCCGACGCCGCTTTGCGCAGTTCCGGTTCTAGAGAGATGCCCTTCAACAGCTCCAATTTCCGCAGTAGTAACTCTAGAGTCAATACATACAGAATGGAGGAGAGAGGGCATCCCTGTCGAATGGAACGCGTGATTGCGAAGGGCTCCGATAGGTAGCCGTTCACCTTGACCCTCGAGCAGATGCTGGTGTGCATCGCCTGGATCCAGCCACTGAAATCGGGGCCGAAACCGGCCGCCTTGAGAACCGCTTCCAAGTATCGATGGTCGACCCTATCGAATGCCTTATACTGATCCAAATTGATCAGAGCCCCACTGAAGCCGGGTTTACTACCCACCCTCTCTATGATGTATCGCATGAGGTGGAGGTTGTCGTGTATGGACCTGGTTGGGATTGCACACGTTTGCGCTTTTCCTACCAGATTTTCGACGACAAGTACCAACTTCGTTGCTAGCACCTAAATCTTTAACTCTGTTTTGAGCAGAGTTATGGGCCTGAAGTTGTTAATTTCGTCCCCCTTGTTCTCGTCTTTCCTGATCAGCGTTACTACGCCCTTGCCTGCAGAACTGGGAATTCTCCCGTTCTGTTGCCAATTGCAGTAGACGGCTTCGAGGACGCCAGAGAACAATCCGGCATGCCTATGTAAAACTCATAGGGTAGACCATCTAAACCGGGTGACTTGCGTTTCCCGCAGCGGCCCAGAGTCCCGTATCTCAGTGTCCGTGATCGGTCTTTCGCAGAACTCGGCGTCCGTGTTCGAGAGACGCGGCAGGCCGTCGAGGTATGAACTAAAGTCCATTGCCTCGTTCGGCTCACCGTCGTTCTGCTCAAACAGTCGCGCAAAGTGCTGCTGAAAGGCCGCGCACATTTGCTTGGAGTCAAGTAGCACGCGTTCGTTTTGGACTTTCAAAGACCGAATCGTGGACTTGTTGCCACTTTTTGCCTCCGCCGCTCGGGCCCAGTTAAGTCCTTTTTCTCCCTCGTTTCCTAGAGCATGTGTTTTGCTTCTGACCACGCAGCCTTCGTGTTTCGTATGGAAGAACTGGTCCAGTGCCGTTCTCGATGCTAACACTCTAGCCGCGTTGCCACTTCTAAGTGCCTCCTCTACCCTGGCTACTAGTTCTCTTTCTATTTTGTTTTTCTCTAAGGCTAACTCTCTGCTAAACCCTATCGATTCTACTCTAATTGCTTTCTTGAGAGAGTCCACCATCTATTGTTGACGATGGCTCCCGTTAACTGTTGCTTGACTAGTCTACTTACTCGTTCACTGTCAGCTTTACGCGCCAGCAACGACACGTTCAGCTTCCAGTATCCGGGACCCTGTCTATGTGTTCTGTCACGGTTGACTATGCAGACGACTAATTTGTGATCTGAATAAGCAAGCATGTGCATTCGTGGACAGCTTAACATCTCCTTGGCCCTTTCTCTAATGAAGAACCTATCTAAATACGATCTAGATGTCCCGCTATGGTTTGCCCACGTCCACTGTGGTGCAGTCGGGAAATCCAGTCGATACCTATCAGCCAGTTGGAATTGGCTGATTAAAGTTTTGAGGCTGTTGCACCCCCCCCCCCCCCCCCTCTACTGGGACATGCTCCCACATAGTCCCATCGTGTATCTAGGATACCATTCAAGTCCCCCACTAAAAGTAAGGAGCGAGACGTTCCCAGAAAAGACTCTAGACGCTTAAAGAAGTCTGGCCGTGATTGCGATTGCCCGGTCGGGGCATAAACGGCCACGAGTCTGAAGGCTCCACCTCCAATACTGTTCACGTCTAGGACTACCAGTCTACTCTCCGGGTCCAAGTGTACTTGCTGTACTTCGACGTCCAGGTTCTTCCGAAACATGACAGCCACTCCCCCTCCACCTCCTCGCTGAGGTGTGTTATGTTACCACAACGAAAGCAATGAGGTTTACACCCCTCCACCGAAATATTTATTTTGTTGTTGTCGTCGATGACGACTTTTTCGGGTATTTTGGAGATTCTCTCCGGCCTCATCTGCATCAGAATCTCCAAATCAGTACCCGCCCACCTTTGTCTAATAGACTTTCGTATCGAAAGAATCATATCAGTCTCTGGCTCTACGAAGCCAGCCAAGATCCACCAGATGTTAATGTTTGGTGGTATATTTTTTATGTTTATTTTTTGTGTCCTTTTTCCCATGTACGTAGGGAAAAAGGTGAATGCTTTTGACACCATTGGTGTCTCAGAATGTTTTTGGGCGAGTGCCTCGCTTTTAAACAGTACGGAAATACTTCCGTACTGTCTTCTTCGTTGAAGAAAGTCAATATTTTCTAGAGTCTCCTTCAAGTTGGCTTCTATGTCTACTTGACTCACAAATATTGGCTTTCTCGTATTTTTTTAGACAGTCCTGAAGGTCACTGTCCTTCGAACCGTCTCTTCTTTTATTTCGAGGGGTAAGTTGATTCTAAACTCACCCTTGTCTTCGAAAGTTACAGATTTTCTCCCTTGCTGGAGCATATCCCTTGCATTAGAGATGTCAAGAATTATAAAATCTTGTTTTTTGTTCACTGTTTCAGCGAAATCCATTTTTTTTGTGGTGTTTTTGTTGTTTTTGTTGTTGTCGTTGTCGTCGTTGTCAGCCTCGGTGTTAGAAATCGCAATTTCTTGACAAGGGGAAATCTTATCTGTAGATGTATCTATGGAGTTGTTGGATTTTTCATGTGTATGTATATAAATAGGTTTAATTTCTGTGTTTTCCTGTGTATGTTGTGTGTTATTTTTCTCCGCTTCGACGGTAGAAATTTTTAAATGTTCAAGTGGCAATCTTATTTTTTCTTTGTTGACAGTCGTATCTATGACGACGTCTATAGTGACAGAAGCAGATATAACGTTAATATCTGCCTCTTTACCTCTCGTCTCTCTGTCAACGTTCTCCGGCATTCTTTTCGAGTTATTCATGTTTTATAGTCGGCAAATTTGATTTTTTTTAAACAATTTTTAAATTAAATTTTCGCTCCTAAAGGGGCGAAAAATGGGATTTCCACCCAGCTGATAATTCAGCTTGGGGGTTAATCTACAAAATGATATGTTTTTCAAACAATTAGTTCAGTTTTTTTGTATAGAAATTTACAAAAAAGCTTACCAGCGATGTTCCACGCGTCAGGCAGATAGATAGATAGATAGATAGATAGATAGATAGATAGATAGATAGATAGATAGATAGATAGATAGATAGATAGATAGATAGATAGATAGATTTCTTTATTAGCCACAAGGGCGCACAAGAAAAGGGGACAAAGCAAAGACACATGCCGGGGATTTTACATACAATCGTGTAAAAATATTGAAACAAACAAATTTAACAATCGGAATCCCCAATATGGAGGAGGCGTCACAAATGTGTTGTTTAATGCCCCGTCAATAGAACAACCCTCAACTTCAGGAGTGTGTTGTGCAAGTGCTCCTTTCTTCCTTGTGCTCTCTTCTTCAACCTACAGGTTTATATACAGAGAAGGCCCAATCACTCGGTCCATTTTTGCCACATTGACCCACCTTTCAGTAAATTTGCTTCCAAGTATCGATGGTCGACCCTATCGAACAACTTAGACTGATCTAAATTGATCAGAGTCCCACAAAAGTCGGGTTTACACCCCACCCTCTCTATGATGTATCGCATGATGTGGAGGTTGTCGTGTATGGACCTGGTTGGGATTGCACACGTTTGTGCTTTCCCTACCAGGTTCTCAACGACAAGCGCCAACCTCGTTGCCAACACCTTGGCCAAAATCTTAAACTCTGGGTTAAAGTTGCTTAGTCCGTCCCCCTTGTTCTCGTCTTTCCTGTTCAGCGTTACTACGCCCCTGCCTGCAGAACTGGCAATTCTCCCGTTCTGCTACCAATTGCAGTAGACGGTTTCGAGGACGCCAGAGAACAAGTCCGGCATGCCTATGTAAAACTCATAGGGTAGATCATCTAGACCGGGTGATTTGCATTACTCGCAGCGGCCCAGAGCATCCCGTATCTCAGTGGCTGTGTTCGGTCTTTCGCAGAACTCGGCGTCCATGCTTAGACGCGGCAGGCCATCGAAGTATGAACCGAAGTCCATTGCCCCGTTCGACGCACCGCCACTCTGTTCGAACAGTTGCGCAAAGTGCTGCTGAAAGGCCGCGCACATTTGCTTGGAGTCAAGTAGCACACGTCCGTTTTGGTCTTTCAAAGACCGAATCGTGGACTTGTTGCCACTTTTCGCCTTTGCCACTCGGGCCCAGCTAACAGCTTTTGCTCCCTCGTTTCCTAGAGCACGTGATTTACTTCTGACCACGCAGCCTTCGTGTTTCGCGTCGAAGAACTGGTCCAGTGCCGTTCTCGTTGCTAGCACTCTAACACACTGCGTTGGTGTTGGTGTTGGCAACAGTATTTTGGGGGGGATTGTTTTTTTAAAGTGTGTCTGTAAATGGCGATTAGATGCCTTTAGATGCGATGTACTTTTACATCGGGAGCAGTGTGGTCTTCTTACTTCGGTCGAAATGTTGATGTGGCTGTTGTTGTCGACCAGCGCTCTTTCGGGTATTTTGAGGATTCTCTCCGGCCTCATTTGAACCAGAATCTCCAAATTTGTACCAGACCACGTGTGTCTGGTTGACTTCTTGATGGACAGGAAGAGGATGTTATCCTCTCCTTGTTCCAAGAATCCTACCAGGATCCACCAAATGTTAATATTTGGTGGTATGTTGGTAATTTAATTTTTTTAGTCCTTTTTCCGAGGTTTGTAGGGAAAAGGCTGTATTTTTTTTGACAGGATTGGTGTCACGGAATATTTTTGTGTGAGGGCCTCGCTTTGAGGAGCACCGAAATACTCCCATACTGTTTGGCCCTCTGCATAAAGTCTGTTTGACAATATTTCCTTCAAGGTTGCTTCAATTTCCCCTTGACTGAGGAATGCTGGTCTTTTTGTTTCATTTGAAACAGTTCTGAAGGTTACTGTCCTTCTAAATGTTTCAATTCTGATTTCCGGGGATGAGTTTATTTTAAATCCACCTTATTCGAAAATGATGAATTTCTTCCCCTCAGACAACATTTGTCTTGCATTAGTGATATCTATATCCTTGAAGTCTTGTTTGTTTATGACTTTCTGCAAAAGTTTTTTTTTTTTGTGATGTTGTTGTGGTTGTCAGTTTTTCCGTTTGTAGTTGTGTCAATTGTTTTATTTTCTGTTGTTTTTGGTGTCTGTTGTACACTGTGTGGTTCAATTTTGTTTTTATTGTATACTTTCGTGAAACAAAACTTTGTTGTCATTATTCGTAGCTACATTGATGCAGGCAGAGCTTGTAGCAACGTTAAAGTCTATTTCTTTCTTTCCTCTTTCTTTCTCAACGTTCGCTAGCGTTCCTTGTACGCTAGCCATTGTTGATGACAAAATGTTAAAAAGTTTTGGACAGTTCCTCAAATTAAATGTTCGCCCCTATGGGGGCGAAAAATGAGATTGCCACCCAGCTGACAATTCGGCCTGGGGGTTAATCTACAAAACAATGTGTGTTTTTTAAACAAGAATTTCTGTTTTTTGTAAATAAATTGACAGAAACTTACCACCAAAATTGTGTGCGTCCAGCTATCAGATATATATATATATGTATATATATATATATATATAGAGAGAGAGAGAGAGAGAGAGAGAGAGAGAGAGAGAGAGGGGGGGGGGGAGAGAGAGAGAGAGAGAGAGCAAAGTGTTTGACCAGTGTGTCGTACCAGTAGTTAGTAATGGGGCAGTTCCATGTCTTTAGTCGGTGACTAAATACATGGAACAGACGCTGACAACAGTACAACAGTACAATAGTACAACAGAATATGAAAATATGTGTTAAAAGGCCAGAGGAATCATTTGTTAATTGATGAGGAAGCCAAGAAAACTAGAATACAACGTACAATATATTAAAGAAAAGAAAATGGAAGAAAGCAGAGTATGTTCCAGTTGTTCGATCAACGGAGCAGCTTGCTCGTGCAGTTAACTTAAAAGTGGCTGACCATTCATTCCATAGACACGTGTATCCTTAACTTTATTCTCAGAGATATTCAGTGTAGCACAATATGTGATGAGGCTGGCCCTTTGAATTACAGGTACAAATCTTTTTTTTTTTTTTTTAGCTGAGTGGACTGGAACGGTGTGAAATGAAATATCTTGCTCAAAGAGAATCGAACTCAAGGCCTTACGACCTTCAGCTGAACATACTAACCACTAAACCGTCACAGATTCTAGGTTTTCCCTAAGCTTTGAACAGTTAAAAGTTGATAAAGATTGAAGTATGTTCACACTTCTAGCTACTAGCTTAATCTCTTCTAAAAGACGGCAAATAGTAGGAAGGTTCTCCTTAATGCGGGGTTTCCGAAACTTTTTCAAACGTGGAACCCAAAGTCTAATACTGTTATATGGTCGTAATATACTTCTCTACCTTTTTTCACGGAACACCAGACACTCCTTTGCGGAACCCACTTCTTGAAGCCCTGCCTTAATGTAATGATTAACGTACCCGTCCAGCATCCGAGAGATGCGCGGTTGGATTCTTCGAAGATGCCTCTGTCCATTTTTTCCCTCATCGATGGTTGTATTTTACTCGATTTACTCATCTGTTATTTATTGTGATTAGCTATTATTGTTATAGTCATTTACGTGGAGGCGACTACATTTCGAGTACATATGAATGACACTGTTGTTAATAGCTGTAGACAGATAATACCGGGAGTTGTGATCTTTCTTAGTCTTTTCTAATTACCATCAGACCCCACCCACACCAGCCCCACCTCTAACTATATCTTCCTCTCTGTCCAACCTCCTCCCCTCTTAATAAATCTCTCTCTGCACCTCCCTCCCACCCTACCCCTCCTCACTATCTCCCTCCTCTCCATCCCTTACTATATTTTCCCTCTGCAGCCCTCTTATATCTTCCTCTCTGTCCTTCCTTCACATCCCCACCCTCTCATACCTTCCTCTCCCACTCGCCCAGGTCTCCTTTAGATCTTCTCTTTCTCACAATCCTTTCCTCACTCTCCCTCTCTGACTCTATCTCCGTCTCTCTTTCTCTCTCTCGTGTTTTTCTATTCTCTTTATACCAGTTTGTCTGGACTAACCACTCTCTACCAACAAATAAATTAGTTCTTAAAACAAACACAGACTGAGAGGTTGGGGGGAGGGGTTGATGGGAGGTTGATAGTTGTTGTGGGTGGTGGTGGTGGTGGTGGTGGTGGTGATAGTGCTGGCGGTTATGGGAGTGATGATGGTAGCGGTGGTGATGGTAGTGGTTGTGCTGGTGGTGGTGATGGTTGTGGAATGGTAGTGGTAGTGGTTGTGATGGTTGCGATGGTAGTGCTAGTGGTGGTGGTGGTGGTGGTGGTGGTGGTGGAAGGGAGAGTTACAGGGAGTCTTCGACCGTCTGGGGAGGTTGTTTATGCTGTGTCACGTATGAAACCTGAGTCCCAAATGAGAAATACTGAGATGGGAGAGAGACAGAGAGGTAGAGACAAGGAGAGAGATAGAGAGGTAGAAGGAGAGAGAGGGAGACAGAGAGAGAGAGAGAGAGAGAGAGAGAGAGAGAGAGAGAGAGAGAGAGAGAGAGAAAGAAAGAAAGAAAGAAAGAAAGAAAGAAAGAAAGAAAGAAAGAAAGAAAGAAAGAAAGAAAGAAAGAAAGAAAGAAAGAAAGAAAGAAAGAAAGAAAGCGGTAAGAGAATGAGAGAAAGAAGGAGGAAGAGAAAGAGAGAAAGAGTGTGTGGTAAAAAGGAGAGAGGGAGGAGAGAAAGAAGAGCGGGCTAGAAAGCAGTGAGAGAGGAATAGTAAGGTAGAGTTTTCATGAAGTGAACTTGGTAATTCCTGCCTCTTCCAAACACAGTAGGGTGTGAATTGAGGGAGTTGTAGCTACTATTTCTACCATAGATCGTACAACAACGTACGAGCTACTTCTGCAGGCTGATATATTCAGCAAGATTACAGAGATGTGGTGAAAACCGAGATGGGAAAAACGGCAAACACTCTAAATCTAAAAATATATAAATGTAAAATGATAAACATAAATAAAAGTATAAGTATGTACACGTACATACATATATGTATACAGACGTACAGTAGTATGTATATATATACATACATGCACACATATATATATGTACGTATGAATTCACCGAACATTTATTATAATGCTCGGTGTGTTTGTAAACAAACATCCCGTATTAAGCCGTAGTGTCCAGCAACCATCGTTGCTCATTTGTTCAACACTGACAAAGGAACGCTGTACTAGTTTCAAGCTTATTAGCTATCGTCAGCAACGTATACCTTCCTGCCAGATTGTTGAACGGATATACTTACCTTATGCATATTAACGGCTGAGTAGCCCAATTTGCATATCGAGTGGGTTAATCGGCCGGGTCACTACGCTGGACACTACGGCTTAATACGGGATGTTTGTTTACAAACACACCGAGCATTATAATAAATGAAACAGCTTGCTCGTGAAATTAACGTGCGAGTGGCTGAGTATTCCACAAATATACGTACCCTTAATTTAGTTCTCAGGGAGATTCAGCATGACACAGAATGTGACAAGGCTGGCACTTCGAATTACAGGTACAACTCATCAACTCATTTATGTCAGGTGAGTGGACTGGAGTAACGTGAAATTAATTGATTGCTCAAGGACACAACGCACTGTCGGGACCACACTAATATATATTAACAGGAGCACTAACATGGCGTGAGGAATATATGAAGAACATATATGATATGTTTATGTTTAATAAACAAACATGAGTCACGTTATGAAAGTTTTAAACTGTGATCATGTCAAAGCTATCACAATAGCCGGAGAGAATGCCAGACACGAGTTTCAGGGTAGTTATTCGTCATCAGTAACATTTATTCATTCGGTGCTGAATAAGAATAAACAAATGCACATCTCCAGCAAACGTTTTATACGTAAAATGTATATAAAGAAGCTATAACGTTTTTGTTTTTCTAATCTCAGTACCGAGTGAGAAAACGTCATTTTTGAGGGACCCTGAACCACGAGTGTCTGGCGTTCTCACAGGGTTATTGAGATAGTGATGACATGATCACAGCTTAAAATACCCATAGCAGGACTTATATATCTATACATATCATTTTGGTCTTCATATACGCTTCTGTTTGAAATGTTAGAGCTACTCTCAATGTATGGATGTATATATCTATATCTATAACTATGTATATCTATATCTATCTATCTCTCTATATATATGTGTGTGTGTGTGTGTGTGTGTGTGTGTGTGTGTGTGTGTGTGTGTGTGTGTGTGTGTGTGTGTGTGTGTGTGTGTGTGTGTGTGTGTGTGTGTGTGTGTGTGTGTGTGTGTGTGTTATTGTGTGTGTGTGTGAGTAAAAGGTAAACAGCAATAACAAGAATAACAAATCAAACGGCACAGTACATGGAAGAAATATATTAGTTTAACGCTTGAAATAGCAGGAAGAGGGTCTTAACGTTTCGGGCACTAGTCCTTCATCAGAAGATAGAGTTAGAAATAGAAGATAAATAGAAAGGAACGGGGAAAATGCTAAGAAATGTGTGTGTGTATATATATGTGTGTGTGTGTATGTGTGTGTGTGTGTGTGTGTGTGTGTGTGTGTGTGTGTGTGTGTGTGTGTGTGTGTGTGTGTGTGTGTGTGTGTGTGTGTGTGTGTGTGTGTGTGTGTGTATATTGTTATACTTTGGGAGCATTATGCTGCCAATAAAAACACATTCACCAGTTGAGTTTCCCTTCAATTCATTATTTTTTAAGTAACTAATCCATTCATCGGTTAATTTAGTATCTCGGTGGTTGTTTAATTGTTGTATTTATTTTTAATTATCAAAGCTCTTTCATCACACATCTTGTGACATTCTCAAGAATGATTCTTCCGCCTCTGTGTCTCCTTTTAGTTCTGAACTTATTCTATTTATTCCGTCTTGTCTTTTTGTGATATGCATGTGATCTGCGAATGCGTGTATGTGTATCTTTGTGTGCTGTATTTTCATAAGCTTTTGTGTTTGGTATATGTATGCGTGTATATGTATGTATGCCTGTGCACGTTTTTGTGCGAATGTGTGTGTATGTATATATATGTATCTTTCCTATTAAGGGTAGGTTTACTTTCTGCTATAAGCGTAGCTTCCTTAACCAGTCTGAGGATTGCATTGTGTGTGGATAGGATTTTACCTGAACGTTTTCTAGTGTGCCACCATGTTATAGCTTAGCATGATGGTGGATCACTGACCAGTTTTTCTCATCTTTAAATTCCTACCAGTGTTTCTTCATCCTTTCTCCTACTACAACAACGACAGCAACAACACCATTGTCTGCAGCAGCAGCAGCATAGAATGAAATGAACATCAAGAGGAACAACAACATCAACAACAACAACAACAACAACATCAACTGCCACCACCATCACTACCACCATCCACCGCTACCACCATCACCATCACCATCACCAGCGATCGGGCCTTAAGAAAACAACAACTATAATAATTATTATTATTCTGTTCTTGGCACGGGGCAGCGATTGTCCCAGCGCATGGCTGGTGCCTTGTTTTGTCGGCCCCGTGGGGATAAAGAGCAGAGTTGACCTCGGCGGGATTTGGGCCCGGAGCGTGGAGGGCCGTAGCTTTATGCTGTAAAACAATTATAATAATACTAAACAGTAACACACGGCTTCAATTATACGAACTCTTTATACGAACTCTTTCGAAAGTCAACAGTTGAACCCCTCCTGTTTTCTCTCCCCCCACCCCCACTCCCTTTTGGGTTTTTTGTTGTTTTTTTTGTTGTTGTACATTCATCCATTCACTCATTCATTTGCTAACATTCTACCTTGTTGTGTGTCCCCCTCCATGCACCTCCTTCTTTTCTCTCTTGTCTTCTGACGCCTCTATATCTGATGTAGGTGAGCTATGAGGCCCTCTTACCAGCACTTTCATTTCCACCCACACACGCAGCCACTCACCCCTGATGCCGCTCAGTGCCCCACGCCCCATCCCCCATCCCCCCCAAGCCGACATCTGCAGCACCTGCAGCACCACTAACAGACGGAAGAGGGGCCGGAACTGTTCGGGGTGCGGCTGCTTCCACCACCTCACCTGTGTTGGCTTGACACGTCGAGCTTCCAGTACCCTCGCAGCGTGGAGATGCAGGAACTGCCTCTTCCCCTCGTTTGTCCAGCCACGGCCGTCTGGCACACCACCAGATGAGACAGCGAGCTTTCCTGACGCCTAAGCCTCGCTGGTCAACATCGCTCGGCTCAGACGGCTCCGAAAGATCCCACTCAGGATCCCGAGAGCGGCCCGGGTGCCGGTAGCCGATGCCCTCGCCTCCTCGATTGAGAGCGCCCTGGAATCCTATCGAGCCATCGACTGGGAGCGACTCTTTTATTTCGCCCCACTCGCCCTCGGCCTCCCCAGCTCTGGCGCTGACCGGGGCGGCCGGTCGACAGCAGCCTTCGTCAAGGCCAATGTTTAGTCCTTTGGGCAAGCGCCCATTCCAAGTGTGCCTAGGGACACCACACACCTCCACCCCTGAGACCAGCGCCAAGCATTTGCGCGACCGCGTAAATGCTAAATTAATTATGGGTGATGTCTCGGCCGCAGTCAGAGTGGTTGCCTCAGAGGACACTGTCCTCCAACCCACCGAGGAGGTCCTGGCTAACCTGCGACTCAAGCACCCTGAGCCACCCGCTGATCTCAGACCCATACCCCCACCCCACTCCCACTTGCTCCTTGAGACTTCTGATGCAGACATCATGTCCGCCATCAAGTCCTTCCCAGCTAGCAGCAGCGGAGGTGCTGATGGTCTCCGACCAGGCCACCTCAAGGAGCTGCTATCCCCCCCTCTCCGCTGAGGCCGGGCGCCGCCTTCTGAATGCAATTGTGGCGCTCACCAGTAGGCTCATCCATGGCACCCTGGACCCTCACGCCCGAGGCCTCTTTTTTTCGGCTAGCCTCGCTGCTCTCAGGAAAAAAGAACTGGGTGAGGAGTTCAGTCCGGTGCAACTGGGTGTCGGCGTATCCGGTGGCTGTGAGGGGGCCGCACATGCAACCAGGCAGTTCGTCAACAGCTGCCCACCGGAACCGGCATCCAGGGACTCCAGGCACCTCATTGTCAAGCTTGACATGAGGAATGCCTTCAACTGCTTACGCCGAGACCATCTGCTCGATGCCTGCCTCAGCCGAGCCCCCTCTTCCTACCCGTTGGCCTACCTGTCGTATGGAGCCCCGAGCATGCTCCTTGCTGCTGATATGGTCATACCTTCGGCCACTGGGGTCCAACAGGGCGACCCTTTGTGACCCCTCCTGTTTTCCCTTGGTATAGACCACATCGCCCGGAGTATCACGGCCCCTCTCAATGTTTGGAATCTGGATGATGCTACGTTGGGCAGGCCCGTACAGGCTATCTGCTATGACCTACAATAGGTAGTTCCTGTCCTGGTGGGAATCTGCCTCCAGGTCAACTCGGCCAAGTCGAAGGTGGTGAATGTCAGCCACGATTCTGAGAGCTTTGCAGCCTCCGTTTCGGATGTGCGGTCCATTCTCCACAAGGTACAGGTGACCCCCAAAGAGGCTGTCCTCATCCTCGGGTCACCGATCCACCCGCCGGCCATCCACTCCACCATCAGGTCCAGGCTTCAACAACTCCAGACTCTCACGAGCCGACTGGGCTTGATTGACGGCCACCCAGCCCTCCTTCTGCTGAGGAATTGCTTCACCATGCCGAAGCTCCTCAACACCCTCTGCAGCACTCCGTGCTACAGCCACACATCTCTCCTCACTGACCTCGACACTTGTATCCGAGCAGCAGCCAAGGAGATATACAACGTCAAGTTTGACGACATTGGATGGCAACAGGCCACTTAACATGTTAAGTATGGCGGCCTTGGCCTCCGGTCCCCGATCTCCATGGCTTTGCCGGCGTTTCTTTCGTCGATAACCTCGTGCCGCGTCCTCGTCAGCAGGGTTCTTCTAAACACAATAGAACCCTCTGTGTTCAGAGAACATGAGGCCGCCTGTGAGACGTGGACCGGCTGGGACTTAGCCCAGTAGAGGTCCCTCTTCCTTCTCCCCCTGTTGATGTCAGGTCCCCCCAAAGCAATTGGGATGCCATCCAGTGCAGCCTAGCCTCAGACAGGCTCACGCGCCAGCACGATCAGCACCACCGTGCCTGTTTTCGTGCGGCCTCCAACCCCCACAGTGGTGCCTGGCTCCATGCCCTGCCCTCCTTCTCCACTGGCACGCAGCTAGACAACAATAGCCTATGCATCGACGTTTCCTTGAGGCTCGGCCTCCGGATCTGCGAGCCACACCAATGTCGCTGGGGATCCACCGTGGGCTCTTTCGGCCTCCATCCGCTTTCCTGTCGCCACAGTGCCGGCCGCCTTCCACGCCATGCTGCCTCAACGAGGTCATAAAACACGGCTTGGACGCTGCAGGCTTCCCTTCCCAGCTCGAGCCGGTGGGGCTGGACCGAGGGGACTGCAAAAAGCCAGATGGCATGACCATCTTCCCGTTCCGCGGTGGCAAACCCCTCGTCTGGGATGCCACTTGCACCGACACTTTCTGCAGCCGCAACCTGGTGCAGTCTGCGACTAACCCAGGTTCTGCATCACGTCGGGCTGAGGAGGCTAAACTCCTCAAATACCGGTCGCTCTCCGACAGGTTTTCGGTTGTACCCCTGGCAGTGGAAACTTCTGGTGTCCTTGGCCCTAGGGCTACCTCCCTACTCACCACCATAGGCGCTGAGCTGGCCAGCCGCAGGTTTGAGCCCCGCGAGTTGGAGTGGCTTTTCCAGCGCGTCTCCCTTGCCGTCCTCCGGGTAAACGCCTTCTCCATTCTGACCGCCGGGGATGTTTAAGTATTGTCAACAGTTTTCCCTTCTACCTATTAGCCTTCAAATAAATTAGTATATATACATACAAAAGAAAAATATATATATATATATCAGTTAGGTACATCATGGTTGTGTTTCTCCATTGTCCATGTGTTCACCTTATGCTATAGACTATATTTCTAGTTTTACAGTTTATCTGTAGACTTATCTTACAGACTATACAATTTCTGGTGATGCAGGAGGTTATCTGAAATACACAAGTCCTGCAGATCATGGGGAGGGGCTTATGGGATTCCTGAGTTTTCTACT